>KZ826393.1:0-42981 GCA_003184635.1 Aspergillus sclerotiicarbonarius CBS 121057
GGTGGTGGTGGTGGTGGTGGTGGTTGGGAGGGTGAGGGGCGTTTGCGGCGCGGGGGTTGGCGGGGTTGGCTGCGGCGGCGGCGGCGGGATTGGAAGAGTTGGTCCATTGTGGGAGGGAGGGAGTTGGGTTGTTGGATGGGAGGGAGGTTGAGTGTAAGATGAAGGAAGGTTGGGTGGATGTAAGGTGATGGAGTGAGATTCTTATCTCTTTGGGTGATTACCCCGCGGCAGTCATGGTCTTATTTAAGATGTGGTGACTGATAAGGCTGGCGTGGATGCCTGGCAGGCAGAACCCCTTCAATTTCCTAATGCGGTGGCCGGCTTGATGCGGCATGAGTCATGTCAGGCTATGTAACCTGGTCGATCCGCGTCTGACGTGCGCGAGGCTGAAACTTACGGGATGAGGTTCCGAGTGCTGGCTAATTAATGAGCAATGTGACCAAGATAAACCAAGAGGTCCTACATCCAGGATGACCAAGACACGGCCAAACTAAACTACCAGTTGAGGACATTGTTCAAGTCTACTTTTCCATATGATCTTTTACTATGAAACTGGGTATTTCAAACATCAAATCGATTAATCAAAAACAAGCAAGCACTAACATTCTGGAGATATATAACGACCACAGTCATGATCAAGCATCTAGATCTCTGATATATAAACCCGAAAAAAAGATATGCCTAGGTAGGCTGGTTATTCAGGGGGACGATTCACTGGTCTTACCATCGATAGCACCAGCTACATCCTCACACTCAAACCTGACTGTATTCTTGTGCACAGGCAATGCAAGAGAATCACCAGTGCTGCTATCAGTAGTACCAGCAACATCCTCATTTTCACCCTTGGCCGTATTCTCACGAATAGGCAGTGGAGGAGGATCATGTCTCCATTCAAAACCAAACACCCCTCTTGCCATATTCAGAGGTTCCCCAATCTCATTCGAATCCTGGTCATACACCCAATCAATAAACCAGACATGCTCGTTGTCCGACGCTTCAGGCCCCTTCCTGTGATGAAACATCACCTTCTCTCCTACCATGTGGGCGAAACACTGCGCGCCTTTATATCTGTTATTTTCATTCCTCGGCTGGCCTGGCTTAAGCGTGGGACGTTCAACTGTGTGTCCTGTAGTCGTCCACGAGGACATGGTAGTCACCAGACGGCGGGGAGAAGCTTGTTCTGGTCCCAAGATGAGAATAAAGAAGTCCCCATGATGATGGTGAGATAGGATAAGGGTGTGGAAATTGACATCCTCAAAGGTCTGGTGCAGCGTAATCGTGCACTTGATGTGCGGTTCGAAGCCATTCTGGCCGCGAATGTGGCCGCGGGCAGGCTTTTTCACGAAGAAGTCGATGAGCCGGTTCTTCCAGGCTAGGAGATTATCGACGATGATACTATCTTTGGTGAGATCGTAACTAGGCATTATGGGTGATGAGAGGGATCGGTTAATGGAATAAGAATTAGACAAAGAAGTTAGTGGGTTCGAAGGTGTGGTTGGAGTGTTGACTCTGAGGTGGAAAGAAAACCGAGCGGAATCCTAGAATTAGAGAGCCTTATATGCATTTTGGCAAGTTGTAGCGTTCTGTATCTTCCTCCATATACAGCGTGTGTTGTTTGCTCCTGTTAGTTTCTTTATACAGATCCGTAGCACTTTTTTCTTTATGCATGGTAGTCTAGATTTAATGTGTAGGCGGCTCCCGGTAACCAGAGCTTGGATTGGTAGAAAGGATCCGCGCATCCGAATCATATCTGCCTAAATCTTGTAAAGAAATAATAATCGAATACTAGGTTCTATCAGCTTAAACCAGACGAGGGCTTTGTTTAGGGCTTTGTTATAATCTCGATAAAACGGTGATATCCAGACTTGGACATGATATTAACTAAACAAACAGACTTTGCCCGTTATGTAGGTCTAGACACGTTCTGGATTGTGAACCTACATAGGATGCCTCCTTCATACAAGGGCCAGTCCGCGAAATCGTAGGCTTAGATATCGGAATCTGCCACAGGAGTCAGGTGACTACCTGGATTTAGTTCGATGGGAGTATAGCTGAATTGGGCTCAATTATTCTATGTTTGATTGTTCATCATCCTACTTACTAGGAGTTACCCTACTCTATGTTGGCGGTTGCCGTGGTGAGTTGGCCCGTGACCTCCGCCACACATCTCGCCCCAAGGTGTCTTGCCCGACATAGGCCCTTTAACACTCATAGGAATATTGCCAAAACTTCCTGTTTCAGGTCTACTCTTATGTTTGCCTTTTAAGATAGAACACGGGGTGTTCCAAATCATTGCATCAATTTGATTGAATATCACAAAAGTAACATTCTATAGAAACATAACGAGCAAAGCCTGATACTGCCATCACCCACGATAGATATCCCACTATCAGACATGAACTTGAAAAGAAAGATAATCCACTCAGACATCCTCAGCACCCCCAGCAACATAAGCAGGGGGACTAAGCGTAAGACGATCATTACCCCCCTCAGGCGAACCCAGACTCCCTTCACCCCCTCCCCCCTCATCACTATATTCAGCTATAGGCTCATCAACAGGTTCCGTACTATACTCATCACTCTCCTCCACCGGAAGAGGACAGGGATTAGGTTCAGCAGGACAGATACGCAATAAAGGCCGTCCAGTACCCTCCAGACCAAAATACAGCCTTGCATCATTGAGCATTCGCCGCACGTGTCGCGAATCCTGATGAATAAACTCCCGACTATAGCGTTCCTGGGTCGGGCTGAGCCAGCAAGGGACAACGTGGCGCGACGCGGACGGGTTCTGGGGTCCAATCCTGGCGTAGAAGCTCACGTGGTTGCCTCTCACCAGCGCCCAGTATTGCTTGCCGCGAAGTCTATCCGACTCCCCGTTAGTTGGTAGATGTGTGACGGATGGCTCGGTGGCTCCCCACTCGGGGAGGAGAACCTCCATATGGTAGGTGGGGTATCTGGCTGGTCCCACGATTAGGCCGAAGAAATCGTAGCCGTCGTGGGATAGGATGATTTTCTGGTAGGGGATGTTATAGTAGGATTCTCCGGCTTCTGTGCGGTGTTGGATGTCGGTGAGGCCATTTGCACCGGAGAAGAAATCGATTAGGCGGTTTTTCCAGGCTGTGGCGAAGGTGAGATAGTTGAGAGGGGGGTTGGTATTGGTCATTGTGGGTTTGGGAGTATTTGATAGAAATATGACGAGGAAGGATGCTTGAAAGGTATGATTGGGTTGGTTTTTTGGTGTTGAACATGATATAGAATGGAATTGGATAGCCTATATATACCTCTCATGACTGTAGGTCCTCTGTACCTCTCCTTATACAGCAGATTTAATAAGCGGTTCTGCGGACTTAGCCCTAGATTTGATGGTAGGGTCCTCGGCATTTTCATATGGACGTAGGAAGATGACCATACATGATCGGTGATTTAAGATAATATAATGCTGTAAAGATAGTATTACGTAGCAAGTTAAGAGGTCTAAATTAGGTATTTCAATGTTCATGGTCTTGAAACCTATTCATAGGATTGTTACTACGATATACTCCTACAAAACTTGGTATTCTCAAGCCTCAAATAAATTCAGCTGATACACATACAAAACGGCTAGTTTGACAGAACATAACATGAATCTGATGCGTCAAACATCCACACCGTCTAATATCAAGATACAGAATGAACTATCAATCTACTTGATAGACACTATCCGTTGTTCAGTCGGAGGAAGCACTGGTCTCGTCAACATCTGCCTCATTACCCGTATCGTCACTCGAGGCACCGTTGGGAATACGACGGATAATACCATTAAAACCGTTATTAGTAGCATTGTTTGCGGACCTATTTGGTGCATTATTAGTAACACCATTGGCAGCATCAGACTCGGTATCATCAACAACATCAGCAGAACCATCTTCCCTCTTCTCACCAATTCCATTCCCACTTCCAACACTCTCTACAGGACAATTCGCAGCACCATCCCTCGCACCCCCAGGACGGGTACGGATAGGAAGAGGACCCTCTCCAATCGACAGACCAGCAAATTCCCCCAAACAATCAGCAGGATCATTCGGATCATCAAAAAGTCTACTAGCAAGCCCCCCTTGAGTGGCCGCACTCCCCACCCTAATCCCCTCACCCCCAGCCCTCACACCCACCAACTCACCCCCCCTCACCTGAAACCCTAAATCCACTCTAATCTGGTTCATAACCCCCCTAATCCCCTCTCCATCTATCTCCTGATGAAAGAAAAACTGCTCATCCGGGCCCTGAAGTAACGCTACACTACTTTCTACTCCCGGGTCTACCGTTTTCCAAAAGCTGACGATCTCGCCGTTCAGAACGGCCCCATAGGAGGAAATCTCACTGGATTTATCTCGTCGTGTTTCGTTCGATTTCAATTTCTGGAATAGACACAGGTTGAGATCGAATTCGTTGATGTGGTTGGGGAGGGCTTCGCCGACAATGAAGATGAGGAATTGCCCGTGGTTGCGGTGGCTCAGGGTGATGGTGTCGTAGGGGAGGTCTGTTGGGCCGGTGGGGATGTTGCGCGCGTTCCAGGGTGGGGTGGTCCGGCCTGTGGTTTGTGTGGTGGATGGAGATTCCTGGGTAGTATCTGGGCCATCCTGGATAGTATACAAAGTACCCCGACTCTGCGACGCTACATTCTGCTGATGAATTCTCCCCGAAATAGCCACGAAATCCCAATCCAGGGTAGAGAGATACTCAATGTAACGTCTACTTATGTCCCGGGAACTGATCCCCGTTTCGACATCTAATTGTAGTTCTCCGTGTTTGAAGCCATCCTGTTCTATGTGGCCGTCTGGGCCTTGTTGCTCTTCGAAGAATTGCTTTAGGCGCTCGTACCATTGTCCTGTGGCGGAATGGACTGCGGGCATTGTGTGAATTGTGGGTTTTATTGGCTATTTAGGAAGGATATGATGAGAAATATGATAGGAAATGAAGAGGGGTTGAAAATGTGGGTGGTAGTTTGATGTAGAAATGTTTGGTAGATTGGGGGGGTATAGGGTGTTTATATACCTCTCAGGGCTAGAATTCCTCCGTATGTTTCCTTGTGCATTGAAGTAGGAATTATGCTCATACCTTATTCTAGCACCATCGCCTTCTTTCTTCAGAAGTGCAGCGAAATGCCACAAAGAGAGGGAAAGGGTATTTTGCACTCCTTCTCTAGTAATGTATAGACTTTCTACGGTCAAGATTATAGTGAGCGAGTTTCTCCTCTATAGACTACTGCATTTACCCTCATCCCCGTGAACCATGATATTAACCCCACGTGGTAAAAGCTCAATAATCATTCTCACTAGGTCCAAAAAAAAGGAGCATTAACTTTAATTAAAATCCCGCTGCAATCAAAGCATTCTTGGCTTGTGACAGGTAGTCAAAGATAGAACGTTTTATACACATTTTCAATGTCTCGTTTCCGGAGTGGCGCTAATACGCACAGTGGTTATTGATAGGTTCTATACACCAAGAACAACCCAACAAAAAACCAGAGGATCAGGCAAGACCGTGTGGCAGTTGAGTGAACCAAACCATTACATCTATCAAATGGCAATGGAACATGAATTCCAAGTTCGCGGTGGTAGCGATGATAAACATATCAAAAATCAAAGTATCGGTCCTGACAGATCGATGCTGATGGTACTGGAGAAAGGCTTAAAAGCCGGGCAGGGAATTGAAGGAGGCCATATGTAAGGCGACAAGAAACTTATAGCGGAGTGGAGTGCACCATCCTTGTTGTTTTGTGATAGAGCGCATCCCCTCGCAAGACATCTTTACGATCTTGTGGTAGATCTTATACCTAGTTATCAGCATCTACAACAATTCCAAAGAATTCCAGAACATTAGCATCGAATCTTACCGGGGAAATCTTTCATTGAAGCACTAATGACTTGAACGTAGGGTTGAGAATCGACAACCACGCAACGAGGGGAATTCTACCGATCCCCAATCGCCGTGAGATCCCATCAGCTGCTGTCCTGATGGCAATCACATTCATTTGAAAGTCATCGAATCGCCGGTCGTTGTCCTTTTCCAAGTAATAACGAAGATCTGCGGTATTGTATTTGCCGGGTTGATCCACTTCGTCGACCGGTTTCGGATACCAGTAATATTTTGTACCAGACCTAGGTATGCATGAGACCGAGAGGGCAAGAAACTCCATTTCAACGTGCTCGTCATCTAAAATGGTGTTGCTCGAGCTTTCACTATCTTGATCAGACTCGTCATCTGAACCGGTGATGACCAGGACTTCGTCATCCTCCGATTCGTCGTCTTTATCAGGCTCGTAATCCGGAATGGCGTTGCTTGGGGCTTCCTCATTCTCCGCTTTTACATCGAACATCATCGTGCCGACATCTTGGCCTTGGTAGAGGAGCCTCCAGTCACTCTTATATCGTTTCTTTGGCGGTATCAAGGCGAGTACAATCGTCTGCGAGTAAGCCAAGATAGACAAAGGCTGTCTACCAGCTTCGATCTGGTCTGGGGTGAACTTTTCAAGCAAATCTCCGATTTCTGTTTGCCCGCGTGGCCAAACACCACAAGCTTCGTTGAATGCTTCTTGGGTTGGGAACTTGTGCCTGAAGAGTTCCGGGTACTCATCACAGCCCGCCGAGACTTTGAGATCCTGCGGAAACGCCGATCTCATGCTGCCATGGCTCCACAGCAGAGTTCCAACCACAATTTCTTCGCCCCTCAGGTTATCCTCATCATCAGTTTCATCCGTTGCAGTCTCATCATTCTCATCATTGGTTTCATCCACATTCGCTTCGCCATTCAGGTCATTCTCATCAGCAGTTCTCAACCACCGAAATTCACAAACTGCGGTACTATTAATGACAGCCCAGGAAGCAACAGGAAGAAGCCATTGCATGTCTTCAAACTGTAAACGGCCCTTGATTGACACCCAGGAACATGACGGAAACATAGTTCTGCCTCGAGTTTGGCGTAGGACGGTAGGAGAGTTGTCTGTAAGGCTCCACGTAATTTGCTCGTCGAAATGTACCAACGACACCCCAAATCGATGGTTCTCTTTCCCCACCACAACATCCAGTACACCAGCAAACCCGTTAACAACATCCTCCTCAATGTCAAACTTTCTTCCTTGAATTTCGGAGACCAGGGTTTTGTAATTAGAAGCCTCCATTGTATATGTTTCGTCATGTTCCCGCGTCACCTCCCCATCCACCGTCCAGGGTTTAATCTCTTGCTCGACTTCGGCCTTGACTTGGAAATAAAGCCCATACCTGGTAAAGAAAAGCAGCCGCGGAGACAGGACGCCTTCTTGGAATGTCCAGCCGCGGGTATTCCACTTTGATTTGTCACGAATATCACTGAGGATCTCACAGAACTCGCAAAAGTTGCTACCCCCGATACAAATTTTGTAGTACACTGTTCGGTCCAATCCGGGTGAGACACCATGGAGACCATAGTCAGAACCATTGCCCTCTAGAGCAACTATAGTAAGGAGGCCACCTCTATAGATATCACCCATGGCGTCAATCTGAATTTTCTTGGACGGACCATCTTCATCTTGTAAGATGCAAAGTCGGTCAACCCAGAGGTATCTTTTGCCAAGAAGAGCGCAGACCTTGATAGCATCTCGTATAGTTCGCGGTAGGCCGCGGCTGGCGAGACTCTTTGGTTGCTCTAAACGAGAAATATTTCGACTGGTGGCTCGGAATGAAGTATTTGTCCCCCAAACATAACTGAGACATACATATTGACAGGGCGTTGGTGCTAATACAACGCAGAGCTCCTGGACATCAATTAAACGAAAGTCATCTGGAGGCTTACATGACCCGTCCCTTTCAGAGCTTTCTTTGGCGCTTCGCAGGCTTCCTTCGACCCATTTCGTAACAGTCGGCCAAGCAATGTCGCCCACGCTACAATCAAACGTGAACTCTGGCTTGGAATAAGGCCTGTATCCATCGAGGGTGGTATGGATCCGCGTATTACCCTCCCTGTTTCTTGTCATGATCGCGATCCGATGTGAAGATATCCGAAGATAAACATCTCGGCATCGATCGACGCTACCCTCACGAGTGAGTATTGCTGCAACCCGTGCACATAAGAAGCAGCTTTTTTTTCGGGCCTGTATATCTGAAATCTGACCAAGTGAAACCTCCACCCTATCAAGAGGCCCATGGATGTAATCTGCGTCTCGCATACGAGATCGGAATTTTTTGACATTGTAATCCGAAATCCGTACCAAGAACTCAATTCTCAAGTGTGCGCAGAATGTGCAAAACGTTTCTTCATATCCAGGAAGAGGCGCAGGCTGCTTATGAAATAGTAATTCACAGTCGTCTAGTGTGAGACCCTGCATCTCACATGGTCCATCCCTCTTCCTCTTGTACCAGATGCAGAACTTCTTATGGGAAAGGATGTCCAAGCATATAGAACAATGCTCGGACTTGACTTCGGGCTTAAACCAATTGGAAATATCGTCCTTATTTTGGACTTGCAGGCATGATAGGATCGCTGAGTTTTTACCATCGCGTCAGATGGAAGGAAACACACATTTAGGGCGGTTCCTACCTTTCACGGCGGTGGAAAAACAGTTGGTAGCCATCGTGCTACTGCTTTTGACCCACATATGATGTATTCGAGCTGGGGGGACGGGGAATTATTTGAACCTACTTTTGGTCACGATCTTCACGCTTGTATTCGTTGGCTGGATTTGTACACGTCAGTCGTGTTGGGGCGACTAGAGGCATCATCTCATTTGAGATTGTGTATCGTAATCAGTGCTTGCCATCCAATCACGGCAATGCCGATACCCCGACACTCCAGGGTTCCGATACACAGTATAATTTGCAGCCATAGTCCATGCAAAGACTCTAAACAGACTCTAGTTTCGAGCTGAGAATTTCATTTTCATTTTTGATAGTGAGTTGGGATGGCATGGACATTTCCAAAATATACTTTTAAAGTTTCCTGAGATATCTCGAGGTATTCGGACTGAACATGAACACTGTTCTGAACAAATCGGGGACCTACCCCTGTAAACACCGGGCCCGGCCCGGCGGTTGCACATCCTATCAGTGGCTATGATTTGATGCGCGATGAAATATCCACTTAGAGACAAGGCTGAGCTGAGCGGACACCATTCTCGAGAAAAGAAAGCATGGAGGGATCATCCTCGGGCACACATGCATACCCCTCCCAAACAGACAATCTGTTTCATGTTACTCCCTTCTATGGCTCTAGTAAGCATTTATTCCGAAAATATCTAGTGAACTTGGAAGCTTACTTTACGCACAGTTTCACAGATAACCATGGACGATTCACTATAGCATTGACACTCTCCTCTTCAACATTGGGGGGAATATCTTTCCTTGTTTTTATATCCTAAACGAGTATCTAAGTTATTGGACAAATTAACAGTAAAACATCAATATATTGATGACTGCTCTAGCATAACACATTATCTGAATCGGAATGCTCCGTTATAAACATCAATTAAGCATACATGTTTTCGTCGTCCTCCTGTCTCAAACACAAGGAAACAACCCTCTATTACTCTGGACACATCGAAATATTTACCGACCGATCTTCTTCAACTCCAACCACCGCATAGGTGGATACACTAGCATCGCCCACGACACACCCACCCAGATACCCAGATCCGCACCATCCGATCCAACCATCTTGGCAATCGGTCCGACATACCAGATCTGGTCCATGCAGACAATCGCACCGGCCCATCCAATCAGGAACGCGGCGAGAGCGGCAATTCCGATCGGCAACTTGGACCGGTCGGCCCAGGCATCCCAGTCAAAGCCAATGGTACGACGGAAGAGGAACTGCTCCTCCAGGGCGATAGTCAGGTAGATGGTCACCCAGTAGCCCATCAGAGCCAGGAAATTCTCGAAGATGTCGTAGAGGTGGTTCCGGCCACCCAGGGCGCAGGCGGTGTAGATGATCACGCCAACGCAGGAGAGGAGCCATCTGGGGAGACGAGCGAGGTGACGGCCCATGATCTGGAAGCCCAGCGTAGCAGAGTAGGTTCCAGGAATGTTGTTCGCGATCAGACCCAGGGCGACGATAACACCCATAAACTTGCCGAAGCCGCCCAGTCCGTCGTAGCCGGCCAGAATAAGAGCTCCAGACGAGGTATCATAGGCATCGGCCCAGGATTGGTTGGTTAGAGTGCCACTGGCGAGACCGACTCCCATGACATTGGCGAAAGAGAGAGCGAGACCAATTCCCAGGAAGGTCATGATGAAGGTCTTCCATTTGGAGGTGGTGGGAGGGAAGTAGACGAAAAAGTCGGCCCCAGCCGGGGCCCAGGCCACGGAACTGGAAAGGCAGAGCGAGAAAAAGGTGAGACGGTTGGCGTTGATGGTCTGGGTGTCGCCAGTGGAAGAGATGTTGGTGTCGAACTTAGGGCCAGCACTGCCGACCAAGACGAAGATGGCGATGAGCTGGGGTACCCAAGCCCATCGCTCGTAGACATGGAAAGGCGCCATGCCAAAGACGACGACGACCCACGTGATGACGGCGATGATGATGATTCCGACCACCACCGTCATTCCGCCATCCGCCACCGCAGACAGCACCTGGCCACCCACGAGGCAGTCGATCATTCCATATCCCAGCATGATGATGATGTTGAGCAGACAGCAAATCTTACTCGGATAGTAACCCATGAAGTATCTCGCAACGACCTACATGCCAGTGGTTAGTGACACTTCTTCCCCCGGTGATCTTGATGTTACTTACCATGGTACGGTTACCACTCTGTGGTCCAAAGGTACCCATATACGCCACACCCGCCGCACCGAGCAGAGCACCAAACACAGCACAGAGCGATGCATCGACAAATCCCAAAGAGTAGTCCAGTGGACCGTACATTCCGACGGCAATGTTGTTGGCGGTGATGTTGGTGCTGAACCACAGCAGAGTCATCTGCATATAGTGGGATGCGGAGGCGGCATGGCGCTCCGACTCTGGCACACGCTCAATACCACGGCTTTCGAGGAACTTGATGGACTGAATCCGATCGTTGAACCTCGACCAGGCACTCCCCGAGGATGGAAAGGTAGACATTTCTTTGCTATTTTCCGAAGGGACCGAGAACGACTCTACGGCCGGAGGGGCGCGGATGCCTTTCTCCTCATCGCGCACGGTGTCCGCCATGCTGGTAGACTGATAAAGGGTCTGCGAGCTGGCGCAGGCGAATATCAAAACTGAAACCGGCAGATGAAAGAAATCAACGCAAGCGTCGAAGAGAAATCCAGAGGATTTAATGCAAACCCAGCTGCATGATGGGAGAAAAATTCACAGCCGGATGGAGGATGGAGGGGAGTTTTGCCCCCTGTACTGCACACTAGAGCAGGGACTAAGTTAAGGCTAAGGTAGAGTTGGATCCGGCCATGGGATGTTGTTGGTGGCGGAGAATGACTCCTCTTCTGTCCGTCGTTTTTTTTTTTTTCTTTTTTGCCTGTTGGCCACGAGGAGTCCGCCAATGACAGGACCCGCACGGCAGCATCCATGCTTGGCTCACTCTCCCGCATTGCTTAGCAGTTCGAGCTAAGAGATTACTTCATTTCCTGCTCGTTGCAATCCCCGGTCATCATCTTATTGTGAAGACTGAGATTAGCCTCTCCCAGTCCCCGGATCCTAATCCTTCCCTTGGGTGGCCTAGGGTCTGGACATTGGTAATCAGGATTCTGCTACGACCCTGGCTTAAGTCAGAGACGCTTATCTGCTCTGTTGATTTGGAGCTGCTGACAAGGGCCAAACTTTGTTCGGGACTAACATTCTGCCGGTCCTCCACCGCCCAGGGGCAATGGGCTGATAGCGTGCAGCCCAGGCTGCAATCCGGCTTCGATTGAGTTCAGCTACTAACGGTGCAGGACATATATTAGGTCTCCAGAACTGGATATTAAATAGCTCATGAGGCGAGGCGTCTGGTGTGACTTGTCCCCAAGCAGAGCATGGCCCGTCGTTATCACGATGCAAGTGGAGCGCTGCCCCGCTTCCTGACCGGAAGGTCTAACCGTCCTTCCGTTCCTCTTGACTTTCGACCTAGTGCTTGTCTGCTGAGTGGCAGCTGCTTGGACCATTCCTTGCCATGGTCCAGGTCCCATGCCTTAGTCTGATGTCTGCAGCTAGCCTCGCTCTTCTCCGTCGCTGCGTTACGAAACCACGATTTGTGCGGAAGACAATTTACACGCCTTGGCCCGACCAAGTGAAACCTAATCATTTATAATCTACCCCTTCGGAGGTAGAGTGCGAACCATCTGGACGCGTACCCGTACTCAGAAGCCGGTTTAGTTTCTGGACTCGGTTCGAGGCAGCTCCCTAGGCCGAGGCTCCTCCGACGATGTTACAAACCACATTAATCTGTTGGCTGGGCCTTGAGTGGAATCACGCAGTTAATCTATAACTCGGCAAATTGGGATCCTAGGCCCTCGTTTCGCCTCTAGTCAGTTTATAACCATTGGCCACTGTCGCACTGTGCCTGATGGCTTAGAAACGTGGTGTCTTTGTACGTGGCAACCTGGACGGTCCCTCCGTCCCTGACTGGCTGCAGACTTAGTGGGTGTCATTTGTAGCCGAAGCCCCGGCCATCTCCTGATGGGCCAGTGTTGCAAGTTGCACCAGACCCGATTATCAAGCGTCGGAGGTTTCCCGAGCCATGGTCTCATTCCAGCCTTGTGGCTGGCACTATTCAGTATACGAACAGGACGTCACGACTAGCTGATCCTTTACACCATTAGCAGCATTAGGACCCCAATCGGTGCAGACTATTGAGCCTGTCTGCTTATGGTCGAACGCACGTTGGCCGGCTCGTTCGGCTACGGGAATAGACTTTGTGCAGAATTTTCTCGTTTATGCAGGGATGCAGCCTAGTAGGGATTGGAATCCTGAGGGTAAGAAAATCATTCAGCGAGAATGTCGTGGTGTGCCCCATAGCCACTCAGCCGTCCCAATCTACTGCCCGTGCCGCCACCCATGCAGAAGAGCATACGAAGCATAGGAGAAGCCCTCCAGCAGGCCTACGTACTAGAGTGCCTCAACGCTGCGCCCAAATTAGTTGGTGACTAAGTTGGCAAGCCACCGGGGGAAGGACGCCATTTCTAGAAGTTCATAAACTGCACCCCGTACTCCGTACATCTAGGCCTTGCCGTCCTGCGACCATGGTCCTGTCGATTCTTTTTGGGCTCCCATAGAACATCATGGCCACTGATGGTGGTGGTAGTCCGCACGACCTGGTCGTGCAGACCTGGATTATGTACAGCATCGCCATTGTGCTGTTTCTGGTGAGACTGTATGTATACCCAATTCCCCTTTGGACATCTAGTAACGATGATTAGTTTTGCCCGATACAAGCGGTTGGGTTTCCGACTCCAGATTGAGGATTATCTCATGGTGGTCGCCGTGGTAGGTTGACTTTGCCCGTCACACATTACACTACACTAACATGCTGTCTACACTCAGGGTTTCTATACGGTATTTGTAGTGACGAATATTTCCATCATCGACGGAGGAGGAAGCAATCTGTATGAGCCTGCCAGTCTCTACTACACATTTACGGCTGCCGAAATCGCCGCGAGGGTCAAGGGCTCCAAGATTGAGTTTGCTTCAGAAAATGTATGTCTGCTTCCAAATCACACGAGCAGGTCTAATCATCGATCAGTGTCAGCTCTGCACCATTTACTCGCTCAAAGCTTGCATGCTGCTGGTGCACTTTCGACTGACGTAAGTGGATGCCCCTAGCAAACTTCAGGTCTGCTGACAGGCTTAGGACCAACCTGTGGCAACACCGCCTGGTCAAAGTCATTGCAGGGTACACCCTTGTCGGCTGGATCGCCACGGAGCTGGTGCTGTTCCTCAACTGTCGCCCCCTGACCGGATATTGGACACTCCCGCCACCTCATGTAGAATGCTCCACCTACTTTCGCTACGAGGTGGTCCAATGCGTCTTCAATCTCAGCTCCGACATAGCCATTCTCTGTGTGATGCTGCCGATGTTCATCCGGGCAAAGATGCCGTGGAAGACAAAATTACCCGTGATAGTTGTTTTTTCCATGGGTATCGTGGTGGTGCGTCTCATCTCACCCTCCCAAAGATTTTACTAATTCGCTCCTTGTCATTAGATTGCTTGCGCCATCGCCTCCAAATACTTTACTTTCTACAATATCTACGACGACAGCTACCAATTCTGGTACCTTCGCGAAGCGTCGATCGGCATGTACGTAACGAACTTGCCGTTCGTTTGGAGCCTGGCGAGATCGACGCTCACCTTTCTGCGAACGAGCCAATACACACACAATGGGCGATACGACGAGGGGCAGTACGGAACCGACCATGCTTCGAAGGCGCGATGGAAATCGGGGGCAAATTCCCGGTCGACTCGGAACATGACTGGCCTGTACGACACTCGGACAGGACGAGCGGACGGCTTGACGCGCACGGAGAGCGAGGAGAACATTATTGAAATGGGTGGGGTGGCCGGACACCTCACGAACAAATCGACGGCGTCTGGCGGGAGTGACAACACCGAATGGGCACAGGCGAATGGGCAGGACGACTTTATCATCAGGAAGACGACTGAAATCGTTATCCAGAAGGAGTGATGCCAGTCTTACACTACGCAACGTCCAGATATCGATACTGTGACAGCAGACGCGACAGATCACGATCTGAAGACTCCAGGCAGTCAGCCCTTGTTGAATCCCCTAATCGGACGACAATCTTACGAAACAAAAACTCCCTGCCTCCAGGCTACAGCGATCACAGAGCGTGCAGCGCAGTTGCAACCCCGCTGCCTTGGATGTGAACCACAGTTCTCTCGCGCTGAGGCCCCGCGGGGATCTCATCCACACCATCGAATTATCTGATCACATCGAGCAACTGAAAAGCAGATCAGTTCCACCTCCCAAACCTGATCCAGCCACGGCCATGGGATTTAGGTAATCAATCCACCAGCGTGGCCCGTCCCACCGACGGTACACGTAATGGTGCCTTGCTCGGGAGTTGACCCATTTCGGCCGACGATTTAGCGATCGGCCGACCACGCGGTTTGCTGCTGGTAGGTGCTGATTGATTCCGATCCACCGATCGGATTTCACCAACATTCCATCCTTTCTTATGTTCCTGTATATAGTTATGACCATAATAATACCTAATGTATGATGACCACTACAGAGTACACCTCCTCTTTTTGTCCAGTGTCAATATTCTCCTGAGAACATGCTGGCTGAACTGAATGGAACGGGTCAACGGAGCGGGTCGGGTCGGCTACAAGCCTACCTACCACCAAACCCAAACCCGAACCACAAACCCACCAAACCTACCTACCGAGTCCGTGTCACACTGTCAACTCAACCGCCAACTCCCAAGCAATCTTGGCAATATCTTCCCCAAGGCTTATTTCAATGTAGTGTAGCGTCCGCATGGCATGATAATTAATTCCTACCCACCCATCCACCCACTAGGTAGGTATTCTTCTCGTCCGAAACATCGCATGCAGAATAGTATCGCGATTCTCGAACTGTGGAGTCGAGTCTGTAACCTGGGACTTGTTGGAGATGGACTAAGACTAGCTGGTCAGTTTCACCCGATGCTATATTCCCGATTATCCGTGTAGCTAGCTACCCCACCCGGTGGGTGGTTCTTCACTGGATAGGTAGGTAGATAGGTAGGTACCGAGTGCGACAGATGAAGATAGATACCTAGATGGAGGGAGGGAGGGATAGGTACCTTACAGATAGATACCTTAGTAAGTCAAGGGCAAGGTAAACTACAAACACCCAAAGTAAAAAGAGACCAACCAAACAGTTCACACTAGTACCACGTATGCCGAAACTAAACAATACTACTAGTCTACACAGTACCTACCTACCTAATCTACCTAGATAATAGTGGATGTAAGACCTAGGAACTACTGCAGGAACAACAACCGGGATATTTTCTCGGTACATACTAGGTACTAGTAGGAGTTTTCGACACGGTAGTTGGAACTGGAACTAGGTAGGTAGTATACTAGGGACTGGGAAAGGATGCGTGAGATTTTAGATACTTCGGTAATACATCGGGGGGGGTTTAGGTGCCGGATTAATTTAGTTTAGTTTACGGAGTAACTTATCTAGGGGATGGTCTTATCGGTATCGGGTATCAGGTATCGGATATCGGACTGGATTAATCTGGGAGTTTTTTTTGTATGGGTAGGAGCTGGATTTTGGGGATATGTTATATGTGTGGGTTTGTAGGTTTGTTTAGTTGGGTGGTGGCATGGTTTATTGGGGTTCGTGGATAGATGGATGGTTGGATGTGTAGGTAGAGTATTTTATTCTATTGTGGTTTAGGAACAGGGTCTATGGAGTACTCAGTGCCTAGGGTATCTGGTTTATGTGGTGAGGGATTGGGGAGGTATTGATTGGACAAGCGGGGGGGGGGTAACCGTTTCTGAGGGGAGGATTGGTGTGCATTTTTGAGTTTATGTGGAGTTGGGAATGATTATGCTACTAGTAGGTATTTGTATTCTGAGTTTCAATATATATATCCAGGATGTGGTCGTAAGTGAGGAAATGGCTTCATCTTTGTCAGGTAGTCAGGGCCTAGATATATATACAAGACCGGGAAGTAACAGTGATCTCCCCGTATGGAAGGAGCAGTCATATTGTTAGATCGGAAATAAATCTGATTTGTATTAAACGACTGCCAGGATTAGGATTTGGTCATCCTTCAGGTATGGATACTGTTACTAGTACTACCTATAAGGAAAAGGAAAGATCATCGGCTCATATCTGCTCATCGCCCATACGATAAAATTATGAGAACCTATCGTTCGGCCGTCCCAGATACCGACTCCGGAATGCCTGACTGATTGTACTCATACGACTCGCCATTCCACCATGCTGCATGTTGCTCATAAGAGCTTCCTCAAGCGCCGACTGCGTGACGCTCGCATCTGACGACCGTCAGTATAATGGTATACCGAGAAGAAGAATTCTTACCATCAAGATCACTATAACTGCTTCCCATACTAGGCGTCCCGTCGCTTGCATCCCGCCCCAGAGCCAGAGATTGTCGTGGACTGAAAGGACCCCTTCTGGGACTTAGTGGCCCACTTTGGTTCATCATTGGTCCTCTGTTAGAATGCGGGGGTGCAGCAGGGACTCCCGAGCTGGCAGAGCTCGTAGACGATCCCGTCGCCACTGATCCTCTTGGAGGATGGCCTGGTGGGCGTCGGTGTGAGCCAGGAGGGTCCTCTTTCATTCGCAATGTATCCGTCATACCGTTATCGGATGTTTCCGGGAGGAAAGCAGGGGAATCTTCGTCATCCTCATCGTCTCTTAAGCCGGGTCTGTGGGTCGAGAATGCCCCGAAGGGGGGCCTGAATCTCTGCCCGAGACGGCTGCCAATATTGTCGTCGTCGGATTCCGATTCCGATTCCAATGAGCTAGATGTTAAATCATCTTCCAGAGTAGGAGATTTCGGAGCTGATGGTGCAGCAGTTTGCTCTCGCTTGCCGACCGAATGTCGAGTATAACTTTCTCGTCTGGGCTCTTTTGGCTCTGCAACGGGTGTTTCGTTGCGAAATGGCTCCCGGACACTCTTAACCTGGTTAACAGTAGTAGTTGAGCTGTTGCGTCGCGGAATGGGAGCTAATGATCGGTTATTAGTCCATGTTATGACCGTCGAACGGGTAATGGGACTACCTCGCTGTGGGAGAGGATCTTTTTGCTGTGAGAGGCGTGACGGAGCTCGAGGGCCTTGAGCGTATCAGAAAAGTGAGATGACCATGCACAAAAGCAACCTACCTGCATTGCTAGGACCCTTGGGCTGTTGGACCTGGGCCGTGCTGCCCGACTCTGAACCAGGAGCTGGAGAGGCAGGGTTCGATTGCGTGGGCACTTTGAGCATCTGTGCACGGACCTGCGACAACTGGCGGTCGTAGAGCCATGCTGCCTGTTGAAGCAGGAACTGCAGGGTCACATCGAAACGATCTGCTCTACAAACTCGTGAGTAATGGTTCGATATTGGTGGCGACAACGTACAGCGCCTTCCCTGCACACGGTCAGTACAAGAACCCACTGCTATCGAGACGACTCACAGTCTAGATCATCTCCCTTGGGAAGACGCGAGAGAATATCCCAAAGCGCCTGGTCTTTTGCAGCGTTCCATTCGACCTGTTGGGTCAGTCGATGAAGTCGGATGACTAGCGGCACGTACCGGCGGAGGATCCACAAAGTCCCCCCTGGGGAAGGGAAGGCGAATAAACACGGTGAACTTGGTGTCCCCGGATTGATTGAGAAGCGTCATCGCAGGGTCGGATTAAGAAGTGCAGCTAGTGGGATAAAGCATACAGAGCATACGGATCACGATAAGGATGGACCGGATGCTGTATGTTGCTAGCCAGACGGTGCAAGATACGGAGTAGTGGAGGCGGAGGTGGTGAAAGCGGAGAGGAACGAGGTCAGGTGCGTTGCGATAGCCGGGAAGCGATGCGGAGATATTGCCACATAACTGCCACCGCTATGCAGCACATCACGTGATGCATAAATCAGATGGGATTAGCGGATTGCCAGATTGGGTCACATACAGCCAGGCTATCGGAGACAGTCGAAGGATTTTAGAACCAGGATGCAGCCAGACGTTCATATCTGCCTGGCACCGGCGTTAAGGTCTTGGCGGAATTAAATCGGAGTTAATGTCAGCCAACCAAGATGAAGCTATCCTAAGGGAAATTAATGCGCATACGTCAGTTCGTCTGCCTCCATGTATCAGGCAGCACAGCGTCGTCATAGGCACTCTAATCGTGAATGGGATGACAGGATCTCCACTTGTTGATACGTCTAGGCATTCAAAGACATACGCATATTGACGCGGCCAGGCATCCAAGCCAGCGTGCAAGTCGGAATTAATGCATATATCCGCTTCTTGGAACGACCAAAGTACCGACGAAGCTATATAAAAGGGCAGCAGTATCACCAGCTAGGTCCTCAAGCTTCCTCAAATTCCGTCCCAAACCCATCCATCACATTCCTTCCTTACCAAAATGTCTGCCTTTTTCGCTCCTGCTCCTAAGCCCAAGACCCTCCTAGGCTTCCACCAGGTGCTGTCACCCACCGCCGGTATCAAGGTTTCCCCATTATGTCTGGGTGCCATGAACTTCGGAACGGAATGGTTAGTGCCCAGCGTATACTACCATGGCTTGGATATTTCACTGACCCTCCCTAGGAAGAGCTTCATGGGCGAATGCAGCAAGGAAGATTCCTTCGCAGTCATGGACACGTTCTTTGAACATGGAGGAAACTTTATCGATACGTGAGTCTAGCTTACATTCACTAGCGCTCTCCGGCCAGCAGCACAGCTAACACTCCCAGCGCCAACGCATACCACAATGGCCAATCTGAACAATGGATCGGAGAATGGATGAAGCAACGCGGAAACCGTGACCAGATGGTGTATGTCTACCTGCCTACCAACCCATTCCCATATCCCAACACAAACTGATAACGACACACAGCATCGCAACCAAATACACCACCGGTTTCCGCCGCGCCCACACCGCCACTGAACCTATCCAATCAAACTATGTCGGCAACTCTGTCAAGTCCATGCACTTATCTGTCAAACAAAGCCTCGAGAACTTCCAAACCGACTACATCGACATCCTCTATATCCACTGGTGGGACTTCACCACCAGCGTAGAGGAAGTCATGCATGGCCTTAACGCGCTCGTCTTGGCCGGAAAAGTCCTCTACCTCGGTATCTCAGACACCCCGGCTTGGGTGGTCGTCAAGGCGAATGCCTATGCACGCGCAAACGGACTCCGAACCTTCTCTGTCTACCAAGGGAGATGGAATGCGGCGCAAAGAGATCTGGAGAGTGAGGTTGTGCCCATGTGTCGGGATCAGGGGATGGCAATTGCACCGTTTGCATCGCTGGGTCAAGGACGGTTTAGATCCACGGAGCAACGCCAGGCAGACTATAATGGTTCTGGACGTGGAGCGGTGCAGACAGAGGCTGATATTAAGATTTCGGATGCGTTGGAGGCTGTTGCGAAGCGGAGGGGGACTACGCTTCATGCTATTGTACGCCCCCTTCCCCCCCCCCCTTTTCTTTTCATTCTTACACTTCGGTCGTGGAACTGACAACATAACTAACAATTCCTTTAGGCCCTCGCATGGATTCGCTTTAAAGCCCCCTACATCTTCCCCATTATCGGCCAACGCAAAGTAGAGCATATGAAGGCGAACATCGAAGCGCTAACAATCGACCTATCGAAGGAGGAGATGGATGAGATTGACAACGCCATTCCATTTGATCCCCGTTTCCCAATGAGCTTTGTCCTTCGTGATGGCTTCAGTACTTTGTTCACTGCGGCGGATGTGTCGGCAACGAAATGGACGGCCCATATTGATGCTCCTACTCCCGTGATGCCTGTGAGACCGCGGAAGGAGTTTTAGATTATGAGAGAGAGAGTGTGTGTATATATATGGTTGAAATCTACCTATCATGCCAGTCACTCCTGTGACCGGGAACTATCTCTTTTGGTCTAGCTGGGAGCTTTTGGCATGTACTTGATGGGGTGTTTAGTATATCATGAATGGTATTTTGTGTGTGTGGGAGGTGTATTGTTCATTTTTATTTCTCAGGAAAGCTAAGGATTTTAAAGATTTGGTTGTGTGTTGAGCTTTGTTGGATTTGATCTCCTTAAGTCATACCCTTGATGGGAAATCCTGAAGGTATTTGTTGTTGAGTCCGGGAGGTAGCGAATGTTATAGATTGATCATTGTACTTAGCATATGCTCGTGTGCTGATGATAATGTGAGATGGCTAGCTATCATCCGTCCATTGCTCATTTACAAGTTCATACCAGCTTGATGGCGTGGTGCTGTACACAAACAATATAAACAGTGCAAGAGAAAGTGAAGTGAAACCGAGCTGTCTTGGAGTAGCACATGTTCATGCTTGTTTACTTGCGGAACTATCTGCTAGGCAAGCTTTGACTCACTTTTATGTCCTGCATCTTTGATTCATACCAGAGACTGTTGCTATTTCTCATAAACTGCTTGTCTTTCGCCTCCCGAAATGTTAAGCTACCAACCTGTGATGTCAAGATGCCCGAGTATCATGTCCCGGTCCTAATAACACGACACCCAATTCACTGTGCAAAGATTGACTGGGTCATTCACTGCTA
Source organism: Aspergillus sclerotiicarbonarius CBS 121057 (assembly GCA_003184635.1). NCBI lineage: Eukaryota > Fungi > Ascomycota > Eurotiomycetes > Eurotiales > Aspergillaceae > Aspergillus > Aspergillus sclerotiicarbonarius. The sequence continues at coordinate 21,176 of KZ826393.1, forward strand.
CTAGCTACGTTCTCTGTGCTATCAATCTTTTAGATACCACATGGTAGCTAGAAAATATCTTCCCACACAAGTTTTATTTGCGAGATCTGTGTTTTTTCTCCCTTGTCTTCCCCCTCATCTCCATCCCACCCTCCGTTCATGCGTGACATCTTCTCAATCCTCTTGCGTCTCTTTGCTTTTGCACCCGCCAAAATGACTGTCGAAGAAGGTGCAAGTGATGCTAATCTTCTCAACAGCTCCGAGTTGCTGAAGAAAATCGACAAGCTTCGCGAGAAGAATGTCGGAAAACATGTTCCCCTCCCTCAGGTAAGACGCTTTGCCCTGCTGTATACCTACCAGTTACCGATCTACATATAGCTAGTAGTCGTCGGAGACCAGAGCTCGGGAAAGTCTTCTCTCCTCGAGAGTCTCACAAAAATTCCCTTTCCCCGTGATCTGGAGCTTTGTACCCGCTATGCGACTCAGATCACCTCCCGTCGTGAGACCGAGTCTTTTGTTGAGATCTGCATCATCCCTGCCCCTGATGCCTCTCTTGGGCACAAGACAAAGGTTCAGTGCTTCAAAAAGACCCTCAAAGGCACCGATGATTTCCGTTCTGAATTTCCAGCCATTCTCAAAGAGGTTCGGTTCATCGACCAAGCTCAACTTTGCCTCTAGCACATGCTGACGAATTGATAGGTCAACGAGTATATGGAAATTCGTTCAGATCTGTCTTCCAAGGACGGATCGGTCTTTAGCAAAGACGTGCTACGCATCGAGTTGTGCGGGCCCACAGAAGACTACCTCACAGTCATCGATGTGCCGGGGATCTTTAGGGATCCAACCGATGGCATCACGACTGACAACGATATCGAGCTAGTTCGAGACATGGTCAAGAACTATATCAAAGACGCTCGCACCGTGATCTTGGCCGTACTCCCTAGCAATGTGGATATAGCTACCCAGGAGATTCTCAAGCTTGCAAAAGACTACGACGTCAATGGCGAACGTACCTTGGGGGTCCTGACAAAGCCCGATTTGGTCACAGAGCAGAGTGCCAAGGCAGCTTTGTGCTCTTTGGTATTGGGACACAAAAGACCGCTCACACTAGGATATCATCTTGTGAGGAACCGTGGCGCGGATGATAATGATTCGTTCGATCATGGGCCAGGAGAAAGGATGTTTGATACCAACCCCTGGAGTTCCTTGCCAAGGGACAGAGTCGGCGTCCAAGCCCTACGGCGACGACTAGGCGAGCTCCTTGGTCAAATCACGGAACGGGAGTTCCCGGAGTTGCGAAAAGATCTCAAGATTCAGATTGATTTGTGCCAGCAAGATCTGGATCGCCTCGGCCCTGCGCTTCAGACCGAGCATGAGCAGCGCGCATTTCTGAGCGGAATAGCACGTCGTTTTCAGAACTTCGCCCGGGCTGCACGCGATGCTCATTATTCAGAAGACGCAGCATTTGAACACAGTGATTTCAGGCTTTTGACACACATTGTCAATCTTTCTGACCTGTTCAACTTGGTCTTCGAAGAGAAGGCTCACCTACGTTGTTTCGAGCACCCTGCCTTGGATACAGACAAGGGTAAACAAGGTGCAAGTGGGGATAAGCCCCCCAATGCTTGCAAGGAAACAAAGGACTGGGCCCGTCTGAGTGCTAAACAAAACGAGACGTATGAAAGTCTTGATCCCAGCAACTTCCCGGAGCTGGAGCAGATCATCAGCCGCGGCACCGGCACTGAAGATCCTAAGCGGGGTATCAAACCTTGGATCGAGGAGCTGTACCTCAACTCTCGTGGGCTTGACTTGGGGACCTTCGGTGGTACCATCCTCTCCAGCGCTTTCAAGGAGCAGACCATCAAGTGGGAGCTCATGACCCGGGAGTATGTCTCTAACATAATCATGGTGGTTCACCGGTTTCTGTGCACGGCGTTGGGCAAAGTCTGCGCCAACAGGCAACTTTACGACAGAGTCTGGTCTAGCATCCTTGATGACCTTCTCGAAAGGTACAAGGTGGCCATGTCCCAGGCATTGTTTCTTCTGTCAGTTGAGCGGAACCGCCGACCTTATACCCTCAACGATTACTTTAGCGACAATCTTCAGAAGATGCGTGGTGCTCGAGTGGCCAGGATGTTGGAGGGAAATGCTCGAGGTGAGATGAGAAAGAATGACAACGGTCACTGGGCATCCTCTGGCAACAAGGTGGTCGATCTGGAAGCCGTCAAGGAAGCCGCCATCAACCAGGGTAATGTGGAACACGTTAAAGAGGAGATCCATGACATCCTTTGGTCGTATTACAAGGTCTCCCGCAAGAGGTTTGTGGATGGCGTCTACATGCAGGCGGTCGAGCACTGTCTCTTGACTGGACCTGAGAGCCCGCTTGAAGCTTTCAGTCAGGACTGGGTCATCAACTTGACTGCCGATCAACTGGAAGCAATTGCGGGAGAATCGCCGGTGGCCAAGGCGCGACGGGCGAGCCTGATGCAAAAGGTGGAGGAGTTGACGGCTGCTCTGCTGATCTTGAAGTTTTAATTACGTATTTTTTGTACTGGTTTTTGTTCATCTTTGTTGGCTACTTATTAGTAGTGCCATAATAATAATAGTAATGGGAATAATATGACGAGTTCATCATCCTCATGAATAGTAGACCCGATGGCCGCTATGGCTATCTGTACCAAAAAGGAAAGAACCGAGGACCGGAGAAGTGCGATGGAGTGCGTCATATCGCCAAGGCGGTGAAGTGCCCCTCCCGGTGAGAAGTGACAAGGAAACCGCGACAGCCATCGCGCCCGTTCACCATCCGCCAGGTCTGAGATATCTCCTTGCAGGACCCAATCTTCCTCGATTGCGCTGGATCCTCCGAATATCGGTGGATTCAATCCGTTGGGAACGACCTCCCCAGCTGACCAGCTCAATTGGCGGTTGAATTACTTGCGACGCATCCCACCGTGCTCCGAACTACCCGGCACATGTCAGAATATAGCAAACGCTTCTTCTCCTAAATTCGCTCGCATTCTCTCGTCGATCGTCTGTCCTCCTTTCGAGAAATCATCCTACGAGCCATTGTCGTTTCGAGTCCTCCGTTGTTGAATTCGCCACTGCCTCCCTTAGCCGAACGATAGAATCCGATCGCATTGATAGACGGGGTTGGACATTGATACTAGTCGCATCAGGAAGAATTGCTTCGCGTCCAGGATGACGTCCGCTCCGACGCCAGAAATGACGCCCGCCGAGGCCGAGTCGGTCTACTTCAACAACTACCCTCCGCCCAAGTCGCTCCCCAAGCATGAAGCCCTCGTGCGGGCCTTCGTCGACTACCATGTCCAAGCGAACCGGCGCCTGGTTCTGGTGACATCAGGAGGCACCACAGTTCCTCTTGGTTCGTGGGATGGATCATGCGCCCGAGAATAATTCTGACGATGTGCAGAGAACCAGACCGTTCGCTTCATTGACAACTTCAGCGCGGGCACACGTGGTGCCGTGTCGGCAGAATACTTTCTTCAGGAGGGGTACGCGGTGATTTTCCTGCATCGGCAATTTAGTCTGCTGCCGTACTCGCGGCACTACAGTCACTCGACCAATTGCTTCCTGGATTTCATGGACGAGGAGGAAGTTGGGCCGACTGCAGACGGCGGGTCGGATCACCGGCCGATCGTGGTGCGCAGTGAGTACCAGGACCAGATGCGGGATGTGTTGCGAAAATACCGGTATGCGAAGCGCAACAACCTCCTGCTGCTCCTTCCGTTTACCACCATCTCGGAGTATCTCTTTGAATTACGGTCGCTGGCCCAGCTGATGAAGCCCCTGGGACCCAATGCGCTGTTCTACCTGGCGGCTGCCGTCAGTGATTTCTTCATTCCCAACGATCGGATGTCGGAGCACAAGATTCAGTCGTCGGAGCTGCCGGAGCATTTGACGCAGGACCCGGCGACCGACTCGACGGACATCTACACGGGCGGGATTGAGGCGCAAGCGGCGTCGCGTAGTAAGAAGCTGATCATTGATCTGGACCCGGTGCCCAAATTTCTGCATCGGTTAGTGAACGGGTGGGCGCCGGACGGCAGTATGATTGTGTCGTTTAAACTTGAAACGGACCCCAATCTGCTAGTGTACAAGGCGCAGACGGCCCTCCAGCGGTACGCGCACCACTTGGTGATTGGGAACCTGCTGACTACGCGCAAATGGGAGGTGGTGTTTGTGACCCCGGACCCCCCGCATGAGCGTTGGATCCGAGTGCCGAAGTCGCGGCGCAGCAAGAGCATTTCGGGCAGCGAGGCGCAGGTTGGCCTGGCGGAGGCCAAGCGGGCGGGCGAGTCCGTCGAAGAAACCAGTGGGGGGGAGCAAAGGCCCGACCAGAGCTTCGCGGCGGAGGGGGTGGAGATCGAGAGTCTGATCATCCCGGAATTGGTCCAGTTGCATTCGCGCAAGATTGCGAAACACCAGGCCAAGTGAGACTAGTGTTTGGTTTCAGGCGCGGTTCTGGAAGATGACGAATGCAATCCCTGAGGCGAGGGTCTTTTCAGATAGATTAATAGGGGTCTGGTAGCCTCGTACTCGTAGTGGCATACACAATAAGGGATTGTGCCTTGACCACTGTCCATTAGTGCTGCTGTCAGACTTGAACGCCCCCATCATCCAGGGGCCAAAGTGAATGCAGTGAACACCCCCCTTCCTTTCCTTCCATCGTCACCCTGGGATTCCGTCTTCCACCGGAGCCCAGCAGCCGCCATGTGATGAATCAATTGTACTAGAGTCGTACTGGGTAGTACGGAGCACTACTACTCCGTACGGTGTTGCAGGATCACGCACAATAATTACTCTGCGACGGCAATTCCGACCTTCTGACAGCTTCACCGCTGACGGGGCCGGTCATCAGGGGCGGTTTCAGGTTGCGCTCCTCAGAACCCATGGAGCGATGGATCGAGCTCCATTCTCCAGGCCTAACGCGTCATCGACAGTTAGGAGCCCTCCAGATCGCCCGCAGCGTGGGCCGATCCTCGCCGCCTACGTGCCTTCCTACGTCGCCATCCCCACGCCGTCGACCGAATAATAATCATCGATCCTCATAACGTGCCTGTGTCGATCTCGGGCATTTGTTCTTTTCTCATCTTTCTCCTGTTCCTCCTTTCTCTCCTTTCCTCCTCTCCTCTCCTCCCCTCCTCCACCGCAAGGGACACCGTTTGTCTCAGCCTCCGTTCCTGCTGTCCCCAGGAATCTCAGCCACCACCCGAAACAATTGCATTACTGGCGGCGCGCATCGGAAATGCAAAAACATCTTGCCCCAAGCTGGAGGATTGGTCGATAATTGTTTCAGTTTCTACTTTGCGTCTCCATCCGCTCCGCTGCAGGTCGGCGACCGTTCAAACCAACTCAATCCCCCCCCTCCCTCCCTCAGCGCTACGCCACAATGGCCGTCCGTCGCTTTCGTCGCATCACCATCCTCACCTCCCTCCTGGGCATCTTCCTCCTCTACCACTTCCTCTCCATCCGCCCGGAACTCTACACTCGCAATGCCCTCTCCCAGCCTCGCGCCCCGAGCAGCACTCCGAATGCTGCCACGAACGCCGCCCCGGAAGCCGCCCCGACAGAGATCCCCGAATGCCCCTCGCTCGAGGGCATGGAAGACGTCCTGGTGGTGATGAAGACCGGCGTCACCGAATCCCTCAGCAAAGTCCCGGTACACTTCCAAACCACGCTTCGCTGCATTCCGAACTACATCATCTTCTCCGACTTTGAGGAAGAAATCGAAGGGGTCAAAGTGCACGACGCGTTCCTCGCCATGGACAGCACCGTCAAAGACACGGTCGCGGACTTCAACCTCTACAACCGACTCCGCGAGCAAGGCCGTGCGGGGCTAGAGTCGGCCGATTTTGCCGATGAAGCGAACTCGAACATTGGTAAACCCAACAACCCAGGCTGGAAGCTGGACAAATGGAAATTCCTGCCCATGGTCCAACGGGCGCTGGCACACAAGGACAACGCCAAATGGTATGTGTTCATGGAAGCCGACACCTACATTTCTTGGTCGACCCTCCTCCAGTGGCTCTCGCATTTCGATCCCAAAGAGCCCCACTACATCGGCACCGAGACCCAGATTGCGGATGTCATTTTCGCGCATGGCGGTTCCGGCTTCATCGTCTCGAACCCGGCGATGCAGCTCGCCTCGAATGAGTACGCGAGCCGCATGGTGGAGTTAAACGAATACACCGACTGGCACTGGGCTGGGGACTGTGTCCTGGGCAAGGTTCTGGCCGACGCCGGGGTGCCTCTACACTATTCGTGGCCGATTCTACAAAACTCCAACGTCGGAGAACTGGACGAGTTCGCCAAGGGCTTCTACCGGAGACCGTGGTGTTTCCCGGCGGTGGCCTTCCATCACCTGACGCCTCGGGAGATTCAGGATCTCCACGAGTTTGAGAAACGGAGACGCCTCGAGGTGAGCCATCGTCCCATTCAATCCCGCCAAGCGATCGCTAACCCAATTTATTCTAGACCGATAGCCCCGTCCTCCTCCACCGCGACGTGTTCAAGGAACTCATCTTCCCCGAGCTCTCCAACGTCCGCGATGACTGGGATAACCTGTCGGACCAGGAACATCCAACCATCACCACGTTCCACGAGTGCCAGACCCTCTGCTCGAGCTCGCGCGACTGCGCGCAGTTTGTGATACGGGACGGCATCTGCTTCACTGGCGAGACGCCGCGACTGGGCATCAGGAAGCCGACGGCTCGGTCGGGGTGGGTCCTGAGCACGATCGAGCACATGATGAACCGCGCCCCGCGGTGTTCTCGACCGGACTTTGGACTGTGATTCGCGGGCGAATTATACTTGAAAATATGGGTGTATTTTATAGATTCTGCATTCAGCTAGTAGCATTGCATCGCATCGCGGTGCAGGGGCGTTTGGTGAGCATTGTTTTTGCATCCTCCCGGCGTCTGGGTCCAACTTTATCCGTTAGCTGTAGCATCAAAGCATTGGTGCATTATATAGTAAATGGATCATTGACATGAATTTCAAAGTGTGGTGCGTACTGGTAACCTAGATGTCGGTTTTAATATGATCTATGATCTCTACGTAGACCACCCGACGAGTTACACACCTCCTGCAGTCCATTGAGGCCCATTCACAGTTGTCAGGAGCCAATCAGATCCTATATACCTCAGGTATCGCAGATATTAAAAGCCACCACAATGCACCTCCCAGGTGCATGCATACCCAGTAAAACAGCATACTCGTAGATTATCAAACACTAACAGCTGCCTAGTATGGAGAAGTTCACTATGTTCATTTCCTTATTCCAATAATCCAACGTTAGTATTTCCTTTTAATCTGGTTCCCTTTCTTTCTTATATATATTTCCTATATCCCGATCTTGTCATTTGAATTGGACAGGACCAATGGAACTTTAATCACTCGATATCAATATCTCCCATACTGGAATAGTAGAACCACGTACAGATCTCATCACAAATCATGACTTGCTAGTTTAGATACTAAAAGCGAAGCAACCAAACCCACCGATTCAATTAGATTCCATTCCCTGCTACCTACCTACCTAGTTAACTACCATTATCCAACCTGTTTAAAGATCAAGCCCTAGTAATACCCCATCCCAACACTTCCATACCATCCGCGCTTCGAACAAATCAGACCAGAATTTCATTTGCTAATTATCACCCCGACAAGGATATTGAACGAAGATCGAGCCAGTCTCATCATGTGCCCAAACAGAGGATTGCCGCAACAGTAGGACTACCGACATTGAATCCTCTTTCGTTGTCCATATTGGACGTCCGAGATGCTACTTGAAGAACAGGAAGGTGATGATATTTTTCTTAGTTAGGGTGTCGATTGCTGCACATAGTGATGACATCTGCTCCTTGCCAGCAACTCTGGTCGTCATCACCATGACCGAAGCCAAGTCGATCAATGAGGTGGAATGAAGTAGTGCTGGGAACAGACGAAGCCCTATAACACACAATTTCTTCAATTCGATTTCTATTCTAGATTTTTTATTCTGGATATAATGTGCTCCATCTCAACCATGATATTTCCCCATATCCCTACCATCGACCTCGGAGAAGAGAGCAGTATCAAAATGCAGGACCTGCAGAGGCCCACGAGCGTCTACCAACCCCCTCACTACCATCCAGGCGACGATCATCGCATCTACACATCCCAAACTACAAGAAACGAACACCCTCCTCGCATGTGGTACCACCCTTATAGCTGGTCCCCACGCACCAAGCTTGCCTCAGCGACCATCCTCTTCACCGTCGTCCTAATCATCATCATCGCCACCCCCGTCCTCACCACTAGACACAACAACCCCGTCCCCCAGAAACGCGGTTATCCTTATCCCACGCCCCCAAATCCAATTTACACTCTAGTCGACACCTACACGGGGCCGTCGTTCTTTGATAAATTCACTTACTTTACTGAAGAAGACCCCACGGATGGATTCGTCGAGTATTTCCCCCTCCCCTAACTCCCCTTCTTCCCATCCCATATCAATCCCAACTAACTAACCAACTACCAGATACATAAACCCCACCCTCCTCTCCACCACCACCACCAACAACAACAACCCCCAATCCCAACCCCAATCCCAACCCCAATCCAAACACCACCCCCACCCCCTAAACCTCACCCACGCCACCCACTCCTCCATCACCCTCCGCATCGACAGCAACCGCAACAGCAACAGCAACTCCAAAATCAAATCCATCCGCATCGAATCCCTCCCCCGGTACAACACCGGCCTCTTCATCTTCGACATCCGACACACGCCACACGGATGCGGTCTATGGCCGGCTCTCTGGCTCAGCGACGCATCCGAGAACTGGCCCGACAATGGCGAGATCGATGTCCTGGAGGCGACGAATCGCGGGGATGCAGGGAATGTGGTGAGTTTGCATACGGGGAGGGGGTGTTTTATGCCTGGGGATGGGGATGGGAGGGTACAGACGGGGATAGTGACCGGGAATGAAAACGGGGTGTGTGATGTTGGGATAGCAAAGGGGAATGTTATGGGTTGTGGGGTGAGAGGCGGGGTGGAGACTTTTGGATCGGTGTTTAATGAGGGGGGTGGCGGGGTGAGTTTATCCTTTTTCTCTTTCTCTTTTCTCGTTTTGGATATATATATATGGGATCTGTTTTGCTATATATATGTGGAATCTAATAAAGAAAACAGGTCTACGCCCTCGAAATCCACCCCTCCGGAATCAAAGTCTGGTTTTTTCCTCGTGGAGACATCCCAGCTGATATCCTCACCACCATCACCACCAGCACCACCACCACCACCACCAGAGACAATACCCCCCCACCAAACCCAAAAAAATGGGGTCTCCCCCTCGCCCACTTCCCCAACACGCACTGCCCCATCACCACCCACTTCAAGAACCTCCAAATCATCGCTAACATCGACATCTGCGGCCAAAACGCCGGTCATCCGACCACCTACACCGCCCAGGATGGATGCCCGGGGACGACGTGTGAGGATTACGTGCGAGAGAATTTGCAAGAGGTGGGCCAGGAGGCGTATTGGGAGTTTGGGGGGTTTTGGGTATTTCAGGCCATTGCGGGGGGAACTAATTAACTATCTATCTATCTGATATGAGGGTTTTTGGATAGGATTGCAAGGTTCTGGGGATGGTGTGGAGATGGTGAGGGTGTTTATTTATTTGTTTTATTTTATTTCATTTTTTTTTAGGGGACGGACGGAGTAGGATGTGGGAGTTGTTTGTTTTTCGTGTATATAGTATAGGAGTAAAATAGGGTTAGTGATTGTATGGTTCGTGTGTGGTGGTGGTGGAGGTGGTGGTCAATATAGATTGAATTCAAATTGTGGTCCTATCTAAATGAGAATATCCAGGAGAGAAAATATATAGGAGCAAAACTAAAACCGAGATAAATAAAGACAGTAACAAATCCGGATCATAATGATGAAGGAAACAAACATAAGATAATCATCAGGTTTGATATTTCTTTTCTGTTGACCTTACCGGCGCCCCATCACGGGATAAAATAAAATAAAATAAAATAAATAAAGAGAGAAAGAAAGAAATAAAATAAAAAAGCATCAGGGCTAGTTAGTAGTTGCCCTTTCTGCTCTTGGACCTGCTGTTTTCAGGTGGACCTGGAAGTGGGGGTTCATGAGACATGGCGATGGAGTTTCTTTCCGACACCATTTGCTGTGTCAACACCGTCGGCTGGACCGTTGATCGATCTTCCATAATAACGTCGGGATCGGATAGTTTGTTAATGGCCGAACACAGTCGTGTCAAGTGCTTGGGAGCCCATTTCTGGTAAACAGCCATCACAAAATGATGCGACGACCACACCTTATCTGGACTCGAGGGGTCGATCAAGAACCCTCGAATTTTATCCTGGTAGTACTTGGCTTGAAAGTTTTCAATGACCACGTAATGGGCATAGATTGACACCAGTTCATGGTTATGAATGATAGAAAACCCCAAAACCTTTCGGTGTAACTCATTCTGACACTTGGCGAGTTTAAACAGCTCAAAAACTCCTCGGAGAGAACGAGCCATGGCATGGGCGTTCTGCTTCCTTGCAACATGAAGATCCCCTTTGAAGCACTTGCACTCCGATGTAAGGAAGGGAAATAGCATGTCTTCTGTACCCTGGAAAGCAGAACTCTTGAACCCCGAATTCTCGGTATCGCTACCAAGATATGGATTCAGCTTCTTGAGCTGGTCGGGTGTGAATGCATCCCGCGAAAACCCAACAGCGTAATCGGGCTGCGGGGTTGGCAGTCGTTTCAACGATGGATCGAGCTTCGGCTGAGGTAGTGTCGCATCGAGGTTCAGGGAAGTCGACCACGTCCAAGGCTCATTGATGCTCTCAACCAACCGTAAAGGCTGGAGTTTACCACGGCACATCTCCACTTCGGCGGAAGGAACCACAAGTTGACTGATCATTCGGGTGATCCCGGTTTCGTTCTTCCATTCACCTTTGAGATTGAGATACTCTAAAGCATCCTCGTCAAAGACTGTGCCCTTTGGTGTATCAGATACACTTTGGAGGAGTGTCTGATAAAACTCTTTATCATCATCTGCAATCCCAGACGGGTGGGGTTTCATAATACAGCCCTTGTTCTTAAGATAAGTGTCACAATTGCTTGAATTATAATCAATAGGTTTGACTCCGGTGCGTGCTGCTGTCTGTGCCTCTGTCGGTGTCTGGAGCGACATGAATGAATTGACCTGGCCCTGACCTTCCTCCTCCAGAGGCCTTTTGCGTGGGATTATTGGGCCGGATTCGAAGAGCTCCTTTGGCCAGTGCTCGTCTTGGATCCAATGATAAATAGACGGCCCTTTGCGGGTTTGTAGCTGTTTGCGCAGCTGCTATAATGTGATCAGCTCCTGAATTCCCGGGGTGGTGAGGACATCTACTCACCTCTTCGTTGATATTCTCACCCATGTCAACGGTATCTGGCTGTGCAGGATTCTGAGGAGGTTCGTTTAAACGCTGCAGTGGCCCTGCTGCTGCTTGCTTCCGTTTCGGACCTGGTGGTTGACCCTAAAAGAAATGATGTTAACCCCTGCTTCTAGTTACGAAAGACATAAACACACCTTTGATTTGACTTTCCTCGGTAACGCCTTCACAAGCGGAGCTCGCGCTTTTATTACCACTGCTACCTTCTGTTTACCACCTAATGATTGTACCTATGAAGAACAGGGTCAGTCACCTGAAAGTACTCAGTTTGGCCCGGAGTCACACCATACATTTGTCGGTTGTTCAGCTGTCTGCGCAAGCCCCTTTCCCTTGTCAGCCAGCGCCTGGGCTTTCTCACGGACACGTGAACTCCGTCGGGGGCCTTGTTGGGTTGATTCCGTCATGTCGATGTGGCCAGTCGTGGATGGTTAGATGCAGGAAGGCCTTGGGAGTTCTGCTTTCTATGGTTGAAATGGCGATGGATCTGATATGTCTGAACATTTGTGGGGAGATGAGGGCATGCAATATTTCATCATCAGGGCTGAAACAAAGGTGGTGGCTCACAAACAAAGCCTCTTTTTGTACAACAGACCATACTTACCAGATCGGTACAAACAAATAATCCCCGAAATATGCCATAGGATTGGATAAAAGGCCTGGAAAGGGTTAATGAGAGATTCACCGGGGTCCCTGGGTTTATTTATCTGCCTTCCGGATAAAGCATCTTTGTTAAAGGTCTTAACTTTCTTTGGTGCTTTGTTTCTTCAACTAGAGGCTCTTGTGAAGTATCCCACTGTACCCGAAAGAAAATGACTATAATATAGGACATATAAGAGTCGAACTGATGGGGTGCCAGATCTCAGGGGCATCTATATAGTGGGAAGTAGGGATGACTCTGTGCGGTCTATATGCCCTTGGATCCCCATGCTCAGTGTCTTTCAGCTTCACGGCTTCTTTGATCATTACTTACTTTTTATCAATCAGCACGAGTATGGTATTCCCAGTTACCAAGCGCCATGGCCTGCTTTCCTCTTTTGGTTGCAGGAGGACTTCCCATCGAGCGATTGCTGGATAATATAGCTCGAGGACCACAATGAGGATGAGGTATATAATGAACCAGGTTATGTAAGCTATGACAGAAATGGGAAAACATGGAGGTGGAACACTCTGCTTGGCCTTTGTGATGCTTTTGCCAAAGAAATAGGAGGGGTTGCCTTATTGGCTCCGGGGATAAAGAGTCGGTGGCCCAGAGCGCACGGGCCGCGCAAGGATAATAAAAAAGATTGAAAATAGCACCAGTCTAAACCAAACAATCTGAATAGATAGATAACAAAAGAACGAACCCAAAGAATCAAACCCCAATTCACTACGGATGAGCTGTAGCCCTCTGGCGTCCGTGAAACCACTCGGCTTATGAGACTGAAGAATTTAAGACGACAACAAAGCTGTGAAGAAGGACGCTAACTACGGATTCTCATAACAATGTTAGAGCATTGGATTGACTACACCTGAGCGGAACTATACAGGACATGAACCAGGAGAAATGCATCGTGCATCAGTCAAGGCCCGGCAATCTTCAGCGGTGGACTTTGTGGATCCTCCAGACATTGGTCAATGCGCATGATCGTCGCATTCATGCTCTTCACAAATCGTATCACCTCCCGGAAATAATGCACCGTCGTCGGACTGAGGAAATGCATCACAGCCAGGTTGCCCCCCCGTCTCACGTCTCGAACAAAGGCCTCGCGCTGCTTCTCGGGCGTTTTCGTGTCGGCCCACAGCCAGTCTTCAATGTCCACGCTCCAGTTGATGATCTGGGGGTCTTTGATGTAGTTGGCCAGTCGTTGACGCGTCCTCGCCCCGAGGGTGCCGTACGGAGGACGGAAGTAGCGAGCTGTCAACAGTCAGCCCAGCCCACATTCCGACCAGGAGACCTACTCTGAATCCCCAGAATCTGTCGGAAAGACTTGATATTCTCCACGATCTCCTGGTCAATGGCTTCAACCGATTCCAACCCTTCCAGCCTTGTATTCCATTCCCATTAGCATCACCAATCCAGCACGATCAATGATAAAATAACTCACTTGCGATGCGTATCCGAATGGAGCGCCACCTGATGCCCTCTTCTCAGCATCTCCCCGTAAACATTCGAGAAGTTGGTCTCCAAGTCCCTCAATCCCTTCCCCACCACAAAGAAAGTCACCAGGATCTGCTCCTCCTCTAAGATCTTCATCACCTCCTGCGCAAATCTCGGCTGTCCATCGTCGATCCCAAACGCAAATGCCCCGGGCCGAGAGCATCTCAACAACACCCGCCCATTGTCCATACGACGTGGAACTGAAAACCCGCGGGGTACGCTGCCGGCACTGACAATCTCAACCCGGTAGAGCGTCACCGGCTCCGACGAATAGAACCCACTGAACGATACCGAGAGAGCCCGGGAGTGGTCCACGTGAAAGTGCCAAAGGGGGATGTAAATGTCGTTGCCACGGGCATAGCGGGAGGTTTCGACCGAGTCCCACGTTTCAGGGAAGGGACTGCGGGAGGAGTCACAGTGCATGTTGTTTTGCGTGAGGGAGACGCTAAAGTTGGTGCTGCCGTTAAAGTGGATGTGCAAGTAGTGAGTGGTCTGGTAGGGGAGTAGGTTGAAGCAGGTTGCCGGGGAGAGCTGGGTGTTGTAGTTGTGGTCGGGGTCTTTGGGGTGGAGGCGGACGTAGTTGTGGCCGTACTCCATGGTGAGACCCTCTAGACCTCCGTGCCAGAAGCCCAGGGCATTATTCTGTGGGTTGTTAAAGGTATCAATGATGAGAGGGGTGCTGAGGTTGAAAGGGAGACTGGTGATGTTGGCTGTTGTGTTGTTCGGGAGGGGATTCGGGGCAGCGGCGGTGGCGAGGGTGATAAGTATAAACAGGACGGTGAGCCGCTGGTAGGATAACATGATGACCGTGAATCACAGGGCTGATCAAAGAATGGATAAGTAGGGTAGTAGTGTCGCTGAGTCGGTGGTGAGATGCGTCAACAGTCTACGTCGAGTGTCCTCTCCTGGTGAATTGGCATTGCTCTACAACAGGAAAGAGCAAGCGGTGCGCTCATGAGGAAGCCACACATCAGCGGATGAGAGGGAAGATTGAAATGATTAATTTGGAGTTACATTATGTCCCGTATAGCAACAAAATGACATCGCCTGCCCGCTCCCACCCGGCCTCCCAACATAGCCCGCAGTTGGTTGAATTCCTCACGCAGCCCATGACAATAATCTCGAGCCTTGCCGGATTTCCGAGGATCCAGGCGAAGAACAGCCTGCAGCGTACGCTTGTGCTCGGGGTCAAACTTTTGCATAACAGAACCGATCCTAGCATCGTAGAATCGCAACAGAGAGAAGAGAGAAAGCATGAGCGCCACCCACTAGTCCGGCCTTCCAATCACAGTCTGTCGACCGTATGCCCTCAGAAGCTCGGTTGTAGACGGCATCCACGACGGACTACAGATCGGACATGGCCAGAAAAAGTCAGGGTGCACTAGAATTCCCACTTGGGGTCTGCCGCCGGGGCATCTTCAGACTCCATCGGAGCCCCTCCCCAAGCATCGTCCATATTACCACCAGCATTTTCATTTTTCTCATTTTCGGAGTCGGTATCGTCGTCAAATTTGACAACGCGATCCTCAGGAATGTAAGACTCAAGAAAATCGGGGATTTTCTGGTTGGTTTCCAGAAGAAGTTTCACCAAGTCAGCGGCAAGCTCGGAATCATGGTCATGGTTGTAGAACGAAGTCGCAAGACCTTCATTGCCAATGCGCGCAGTGCGGCCTGTCGAGTATTAGCTCACTCTCGCTTTCAGTACCCTGTTGGATGGTGACGTACCGATTCTATGAACGTATTCGGTAATTCCACCGTGCTGCGCTCGCGGGAGGTCGTAATTAATAACATGCATCACGTTCTTGATATCAAGCCCGCGAGCAGAAACACCGGTGGCGACCAGAATAGGACATCTGGCAGTACGGAACGCACGCCTAGTTGCATCAGCAACATGCTCGAGGCATCGGGATTAGTCACTTACAAGGCATCCTCCCGCTCGATTTGGTTGCGGTCAGAATGGATCGAGGTGCTTGGAAGCTTATTGTTGTACAGATAATCATCCACTAAATCAGCTTGGGACTTTGAATTGACGAAAATCAAAGTCCGGGAAGGTGGCATGGCTATGATCAGATCATAGAGGCATTTATTCTTCAAAGCCGGGTCAACGTAAATGATCTAGACCCATGTTAGCACCGACCTTTTAGCAATACCAGTCACTTACATTCTGGTCGACGTTGAGATGAGTACTACCAGGCCGGCCGATGCGCACCCGAACGTGGTCGGCAGCGAGGAATCTACGTGCCATCTCACGGCAGCCCTTGTCAAAGGTGGCCGAAAACATCATGTAACGGTGATCCGCATCCTCGTTCACATCTGTGATTTGTCAGTACGTAAATGAGCTCACAGCTTGAGGAACATACCTCCGCCAGACATGATCCTCTGGAATTCGGTCTCCCAATCCGACAGAAGTAGTTCATCTGCCTCGTCAATGATGGTATACCTTTGATCAATTAGTGGTGAAATATACTAGGCTTGGAAACCTACTTCACACGCCGAAGCGAGAGAACCTTATTCTGGTTCATGAAATCCAGCAATCTGCCAGGAGTGGCAATGAGAATATCGCAGCCCTTTTCCAGATCCTCCCTCTGCTCACGGCTCGGCGCACCACCATAAACAACGCAAGGGCGTAGCATGGATCGGTAACAAAGCCGACGCGCTTCGTCAAATATCTGGGTCGAAAGCTCACGGGTAGGAGCGACGATTAGCACCAAAGGCTCGGCCGTGACGGCGTGCACCTTGCGGTCATAACCATCTGCGACGTTGGGACGAGGAGCCGCCAGCTTCTTAGCCTTGCCCATAAGCTGAGAAAGGACGGGAATGAGAAAAGCGGCAGTTTTTCCAGATCCTTTTTTGATTAGTATATTCTAGAGTGGAAGCCATTCACCACGTACCGGTTTGAGAAATGGCAATCAAGTCGTGTCCGGTAAGAATCGCGGGAATCGTATAGGCTTGGATCGGGGTAGGAACCTCATATCGACACAAACGGATATTCTCCCGGATAATCGGGTGCAGCCCAGCCTCGTCAAACTAGATACCGTCAGCAACAGGCCGGTGTTGCAGAATCACGGCACGACTCACGCTCTTGACAGGACTTGGTCTCTCACGACTTTCGGCGATAACCTCGATATTCTGGAGACTTGCGGAATTTAGACATGAACTCTTGAAGTAGGCTAGGTAGTCAACTTACTTGCCAATCTTTAGCCCGGTTCGGTTGATGTACTCGCCACGGTACAACTGCTCTTCCAACGCGGGGTTCTCGGGACCGACGTCTCCGTAGTCATCCTGCCACTCATATTTTGCTGCCTGAGCAGCCCAGGCCGGAAGATTCTCGTCACCATCGTTCTGAGAAGGCCCCAACGGGGTGACAGTAGCAGTGTACTTCTCGTAATCGTACTGCTCGGGAGTTGTCCACCCCTTCTCACGAGCAATGCTTGCAGCTTCGGTGGGCGGGTTGGATTCGTTTCCCGTGCTCTCCTTCAACGCGTTGCTCATATCCGACACATCAAAGCTCGCCATGTTTCTCAAGAGATGACACAGACAGATTAAAGACGCGTAACTTGACAGCGGCGGGTGTCTCTAGATACGCGTAGATGGTAAGTTGGACTGTTCAGCTAGTGATGAAGGGATACTCACAATCAAACGTCACTTTTGGCTTTTGGTACGTGTAAGAGAGGGGATGCAGTAGAAGAAGTGAGCAGAATAGTGAGGGGGGAAGAAAGCCGGAAGGCGACGGTGGGTAGAGAATATTGGGGAAACGTATAAGAACCTTGGATGGAGACGCGAAGGAGAGAAGGATCAAAACAAAACAGCCAGTCAGCTGAAGAACAAAGGTAGACTGGAGAGTGAATGTGGCCTCGATGGTTGCCAGGGAGAGGAGGTGAGGGAAAATAAGTAAGAAGTGAGTTTGGGAGATGCAAGCAGAAGAGCGAGCGGGTCTGGCAGCCACCCTCTTTCGGCAAGTAACCTCTGCAAATCCAATCCTTGGGGTCAGGTAGCGGGCGAAGCTGGGACAGACCCGATAGGAGACTGTCAGCATGGAACGAGAGAAAAAGCCTTGTTGGCTGATGGATAGGGAGGTTCCTAGATTCTAGCAGCATCTAGTTACTGCACTTGCAGATACGATAATAGTTCCACCGCAGGTAATAGCTAGAGTAGGTGGAGTCTGCTCGATGGAGACAATCATGAGATCCAAGAGATCAAGCCTTCGTGGGAGCAGATTCTCGACCTGGAACGGCTAATTGATAGTACAACTAAGTCTTTTGGCTTTCCCGCAGAATCAATCCGGGTACATCGGGTTTGGCAAAGAAACGATAGTGACCAGATGATCAACCAATGGTGCTCAGCAGTCGAACATCGGATTGCCTACGAACTCAATCCCATCGACTCCGATCATACGGTAAAACGAGCCTTCAGATCTGTCTAGACGGGGAACTCAAAAGTCCGTGGAGGCACCCACGCTATTAGGATTGGCTACTTCATCCGAACTGTCGGCTCAGGAATAGGGCCAAGAATGATACGGCTTCTGGCGTGGATCTCCTCCGTTTGTCTGGATCGTTTGTCTTCGTTCTCTTCTGCGCGGTGCTTGGCTGTGGAAATTTGTATCCCTTAGGCTGCACTACATCAGCCGTGGCTTGTAAATATCCCAATGAAGCTAAACTAACTGCGACATAAACCCATGATTGATCGGGGTAGGTTGTGTGATATCCATAGATGTAGGCGGTTGAGCATGGCACTTTTTCTGACCAAGCCGATGGCTAGATACAACCATAGCAAAGCAACCCCTATCATTCCTACAGCACGACACCTCGACCTCAGTCGATATCAGTTTCTCGGCTCTGTCGGGTGTTGGCTATGTGTTGGTTATATGAAAGGGTCGATCGTGTGGGGTCTGGTGCCTGGATTCATGCCTGAGGTATCAACAGTGAGCGCGACGTCATTGGTCACCTCCCTCAGCTGGCTGGACAGTCGACCCCTGCAGAAGACAATCGACTAGCGGTTCTGCAACTGCCAGCTCACCGGTGGCCCAGAGTTGCCCTGGTGGTCATGGATGGCCTCGGCGTCCAGCACCAGCACGCAGGAGGTAGTAGGAGTGACTAAGAATGCTTGGGTTGCCCAGCCGGTCACAGGAATAATCTGGTTCCACCCGCCTCAACAAAAGCGGGCAGAAGGAGATATACGCCGTAGGGGCCATCACGGGATCCCATTGCTCCGAGATGGCAACCTCGTCCGCCGCACGCCGTCTGCTCCCTACTGTTTATCTATCCCTTGGGCTCCTCTCCTTTCGCATCTCTATTTTTATGCCATTGACACGATATGTCCTCCTCAACCCCCAATTCCGCCCGGGGCGGTCGCCTAGAGCAGGCGATCACCAATCCTGGAGCTGTCAAGATCAACGTCAAGGGCGCTTTTATTGTTGATGATGACCCCCGATCTAAGAGTCCCGTGAGAACCGATGGCGTCCATTATGAGGGCCATGACATTCGTCTCCCGCATCACACTGGCCTGGTTAGCCATGTTGCTGTCGATGTGAGTGATGCTTTTTTTCCCCTTCCGCGGTTCCCCGCACAAATTTGAAGCTCCCCGCAATTGCACCGTTCGGTCCAACATCCCAATTCGATTTTGCTGACTCGCTGTCCAACATTAGATTGGCGGGTCGCTGGCGAAACTAGTCTACTTTACACGAGAGCTGGACTCTGTCGACAATGGTGGCCGACTAAATTTCATCAACTTCGAAACCTCCCGCATTGACCTGTGCATTGAGTTCATCAAACAACTGAAGGAAGAACACGAGAAGCTCGGAGGTCCTTCCGGAGATGCTTTATGTGTGATGGCTACGGGCGGAGGTGCATACAAATATTACGACAAGCTCAAGGCGGCCCTCAACGTGAACATTATCCGGGAAGATGAGATGGAGTGCCTGATTACGGGTATGGTGCAGCCTTCCATACGAGAAAGCCAAGTTCGGATCTGACCATCTTTCCATAGGTCTTGACTTCTTCATTACCGAAATCCCCAACGAGGTCTTTACCTACAGTGAACTCGAGCCGATGCAGTTTGCCGAGGCCCGACCGGATGTCTACCCGTATCTATTAGTCAACATTGGTTCCGGTGTGTCGATGATCAAAGTGTCGGGTCCGAAGCAGTTCCAACGTGTGGGTGGTACTCACCTCGGTGGCGGTACATTCTGGGGTCTGATGTCATTGTTGACTGGTGCCCGCACCTTCGACGACATGCTGGCAATGGCGGATCGGGGGGATAACAGCGGGGTGGACATGCTAGTGGGTGACATTTACGGCATGGACTACACCAAGATTGGGCTCAAACACACGGCCATTGCCAGTACGTTTGGCAAGGTGTTTCGCATGAATAACGACGCAGAGTCGAATGTGGACGGAGAAGATTCTTTCCAAGGCGAAGCCGGTCAAAGGAATAGTGAGCCGACATTCCAGTTCGAAGACATGAGCAGGAGCCTACTTTATGCCATCAGGTACGTCATTCCATGCCCTCGCATACTGCATGCTAGGTCTAACATTCCACAGCAACAACATCGGACAGATTGCGTATCTGCAGTCTGAAAAACATCAGGTGAAGCACATCTATTTCGGCGGCTCATTCATCCGAGGCCATCGACAGACCATGAACACCCTTTCCTACGCCATCAAGTTCTGGTCCAAGGGCGAGAAACAAGCTTACTTCCTGCGTCACGAGGGCTATATTGGCGCCGTGGGGGTGTTCCTCCGCAGACAGCCAGCCAACTGGGGGCGCAGGAACAGCATCGACGAGACGACCATGCCGCAGGTGGCCAAGATGGTCGCCGAAGTGCAGCAGAAAGCTGATTCTGAAGACCAACCGTGACGAAGACCATGACAGCATGCTTCATCAACATCTACTGGACGATCAGTGTCCAGTTCCATCATTTTGAGCGTTTGATACCCGTTGATTGTGTTGATATTGTGCTTGTTAGACCGGCATTCTCATGCTAGGATAATTCTCGAACTGCTCGATGTGTGGCATTCCGATTGTATAGTGTTTACTTTTCCATCAGATCAACTCGCTCTTTCGGGCTCTTGTGGAGGACTCCTACCAGCCAAGGCAGGCATTACACAGATGTTTCGTTATCCGGCATCCTTCCTTTAGATAGAAGGCAGCGCATAATAACATAGAAATAAAGCCGGTGACTAGATTGATTTGCAATTGCCTAGTACCTTTTCTAACTAAAAGCCCCATAAACCCCCCTCCACATAAAATATATTATCAACAATAGAACAATTTCCCGAAGTGGCTTATTCTACCTACGGCCCGGCGGCCTCAATAGGCCCTCTGCCTAATCCCATCCAACCAATCAAATCCCTGTCTTGCCTACTATCGTATCACCAGCAATAGGCAAAAAGCACACCGTATTACTGGATAGCTAGCAGGTGATGCCAGAACTCAATTCTGCCCCATCAGATTCACATCCCCCCCAAAAGAACAAGTCATGTACCGCGGCTTAACTTTCTCGGCAAGTATGGTATTTCTGAGTTATTCAACGATGTGATACTGCACAATAGACAGTGAAACCATACCCTCATACACATCCCATACCCGTCTTCCATCAAACGTACACTACCAGACAACCATAGCTCGGTGACTTCTGTGGCGCAAAGCTGTTACTTACCCCACCTGTACCCCGTATTTCATAGTTTTAGATAGTACACTGCAGTTACCTAATCTGTTCATGTGAAGAAAGTACAACCACCACCACCACCCTTCAATTAATCCAGCTAGGTAAGTAGCGGTAATTCTAAAAGTCAAGTCAAGCCACCCACCATCCACCAACCACCCATGCAGTGAGACATACGAACAGCCAGTATGTGATGTCTAGTGTCGTGTCATGTGAAATCAAACCTTACCACCTAATAGTATGCCACCTCAACTGAGACACCACTCACTGGATAGTTCATTGGGCATCAGAACCTACACAACCACACCGGACAGTTTCTTCAGGAAAGAAACAAACAGGCTTATTGGGTGTTGGTGTTGGAGTTGGGTGATTGCCCAATGTCATGGAGCAAGTAAGCAAGCAAACGAACGTCCGTCGTTCGTATTGGAGTCGGATAGATGCAGCCACTACGGGAGATCTGGGCCAGAAGGGTCGGTTGGTTTGACATGGATAGTACTATCCAGGGTGGGGGAAGTGAAAATCTTATTCCTCTTTTTGGTTTTTTTTTTTTTTTTTTTTTTTTTT
>KZ826393.1:42991-180347 GCA_003184635.1 Aspergillus sclerotiicarbonarius CBS 121057
TTTTTTTTTTTTTTTTTTTTTTCCTCTTCTTTTCTTTTCCCATTTTCACCCTAAAGGAATAGGGAGAATAGAGATGGTGATGGACTAACAGTGAGGGGTTTACTCCGTTCACTACAATTCTCACACCCCAGTGAACACCACACAGTTAGTTTCCCGGAACGCACAGGATAATTGGTAGTTCAGCAAAGGAACATCCCTAAGAAGATGCAAACCTGAACGCACCATTCCCTAAAACCCGGAGCAGTGAGATGGAGGGTCTGCGTTTGCCGAGCCCCGTTCACAAATCACCCATTCATACAGAGAGGTAAAAGTACGACTTAAAATGCGGAGGTGTGCTTCCTCCAGACACATTCTGTGTCGCCGGAACTTGTTTACTGATCCCCGCTTGATCAAGTGGCACAGGTTTGAGCCTAGATTTGCGCCTTCCGTCAGTGGATGCAATCGCTGTGGTGGCCTTCATCTGGGCTGAGTTTGAGACTGACACTTGGTCTGTGAGCTGTCTGGTGCTGTGTGCTGGATTGTTGCGATTTATTTACTTTCTCCGGCCTGTTGAGTTTGGAATCAGGAATACCCATCGGGAACGTGCTTCACTAGTCATACTTGGACTCGTGCGATCCTGTTTGGAGATTGATTGATTGTGTGACGACAAGTATCAGCCATCTATCATTGGCGGGGAGGTCTGGCACAGGCTTTTATGCTCATGCGCCAGAATTGAGCTGAACTGTCTGTTGAACCATCTGAACCTGAACGCGAATGCGAACGCGAACGCGTTTACCTTGAGTGATACTTTGAATCATTGGGTTAGTCTCAAGGCATTGCTGTTCACTGCACCACATTGACAGCCACAAAAAGTAAGTCATGAGTTTAAACATCCCATACATACAATCTCGCAAGTGTCGTGCTAATCTCGTCCAGGACGTCATGTCGGCTCCAAATTCAGACGATCCCGTCACATTCTTGTCGGAAAGGCAGGCTGAATCTTCTGCTTTAGAATCCATGATGGCTACTAACTGTCGCGTTACTACCAGGGCCAGACGTACCTCTCGGCGCATCCTTCAAACTGAATCCGATGACGAAGAGAAGCCGCCCGTCTCCCCCGAGGGCTCTCAGCCACGCGAAGATGATAACGAGGGACAGGCGACACAAGACCACATGGTTCAGGTTATCCCAAAGACGACATCGGATCCTGACAAACCGCTACCGAGTTATCTGATAGCAACCCTGGAACAGTGGCACCGGGACAACGGCAACGAGATGCCGAAATGCAAGACCATCGGCCGTCAGGGAGCGAAGTTCTGGAAGGTCTTTGACAGGGAGGGAAATGAGCTAGAGATATCCTGGTACACGGTCACCAAGCCGCGCAAATACGATGTGCTCGTGCTACATGAGGCTGGTGGTACCGCGAGATTCGTCTATTGCGATCCTCCCCGGAGCACTCCCCATGGCACCTATCTCAGACCGTGGACGGGGGCGGCAGAGGGAGAAGAGCTCCAGCACTGCGCCATTCGAGTGTTTGGAAATGCCATAGAGGACATCGAGTATTCATCGGAAGCTTGGGATTATCTCCGGCAGATCCAGAGTTCCCCGGGGGGAAGTGTTCGGGCTGGTTCGACCTCCCGTGCCCAAACCCCCAGAGGGAGAGGTGCAAAAAGGATGCTGGGTCGCACAGGGCATTTGACCAGAAACGCGACGAGACGTCAGACAAGCGAGCCTGCTGAGGACTCATCTGAAGAAGACTCGTCTTCCGAAGAAGAATCGTCATCGGAAGAGGAGAAACCGGCTGTCTCCCCTACGACCAAGAAGCGCAAAACAACCGAGACGAGCGCCGAGCCTGGCAAGCCTAGCAAGCCTAGTAAGGTTGTTTTTCGTCTCGCCTCTCAGAGAGTCATTGGAGCGATTCGCTATATCCCGCTGGATGAGTGCCGGTCCCGAAAAGAACTGTTCGACAAAGCCGCGGCATTCTATCAAGCCTGTGATCGGGACGCCCAGGTCAAGATCCTGGCATGTCAGATCTCGTCGCAGCGCGAGCAACACTATCTGTTCGAAAACAGTGACGGGGAGTTTCGCCTTTTGGTTGAGCAGGCGCGATGCTTGGATGATGGGTCAGAGCGGATTGTGATTGATGTTTTGCACGTTTTACAGACCTAGTTGAAAGTGTCCCGAAATTGCGTCCGATTTGTCGTTAAAAGCATGTGAACCCATGTACATAGCCATGTTCTTCGCAGTCAGTAATGTAGTCATTCAATGCATCATCCCAAGCGATGACTAAGCACCACGTGGACGACGCCGCAAGAGCGACTCGCGTCACCGACAGCAACCGTGTCTTCAGGACAGGCAGATCACATCATGCGACAGCTGAATCCCGCCCTGCTCGATGCCTTCCCTGCCTGACTCGCCTCCCCCGGTGCCTCCCCCCGTGCCCGTCGAGACCCATCCGAACCGCACCGTCGGCGGCAAGCCTATCGCGCAACGAGCCCTCCCCGATCCCACCCGCCTCGCCCCTGAAGATGCATATTACACATCATCCCTGCCCAGGGCTCGGCCGACAACCGGCTACGATGAATCTCTCCGAGTCCTGAACGGCAACGCCGCCTCTGTGGCTGCATTGCGGCCCCCGCCCGCCGTTCCATTGGGGAGTTGCAAGGTGCGCGGGACCAGCAGACGGAGACGACGAAAGGGCGCTTGGAAGAAGCTCCTCTGGGTGAAGCAGTCCTGTAGGTGCCTATGCCCATTGGAGAGTGTGATCGTGCTAATGTGTACAGATCCTGACAACTACACCGACACCGAGACGTTTCTGGACCACCTCCAGCGGAACCCCCGTGTGCGGCCCTACGATTTCTGGCCTTTGGTGGCTGACTCTACCGTCATTGTACAACATGTTAGCTCGGTGGCTATATTTGTCTGCTGTTTTGTCGGTATTGTTCAGGGCCGTGTGAGTCCTGTTTCGGTTGTCTGTTGGGGCAGTGTTGGCACGGCGTTGGGGTGGATCTTCTGGGATTCTTGGATACTGGGGGAGCATGTGGAGAACGCACATGTCGCGGAACGTGCGTTGGAGGGCGATGATGGCTCTAGCTCTAGCTCCATGACCAGCTCTGTTAATCCGCCTGGTACGAGCTCGCGAGCCAACGGGCAGAAGGAGAGCCAGGTGCACGGGCTGGGATTGAGCATGGCGCAAGGCGAAAGTGACCTGGGTCGACGGCACAGTACGGGGTATGTCGGCGATGCCTACGGGGCTCAGGAGCCGGCCTCTCCTCCTGGACCGTCTAATGGGACATTCAGCGGCTCCCATGAGCCAGACATGTCTTCCATGTTTTCCTCGCGCAATCGACAGCGGCTGTCGACGGTGAAGTCGGCCTTTTTGATCTACTTCTCTTTGCTTGGGCTCAGTCCGATCCTCAAGTCCCTGACGAAATCCACGGCCAGTGACTCGATCTGGGCGATGAGTTGCTGGCTGCTCATCATCAACATCTTTTCCTTTGACTATGGAAGCGGGGAGGGCGCGGGCGCCACCAAGTTTCCGGCATCTCTGTCGACCAACGCCGCGGTGATGGCGTCGACAGTGCTCGCGTCGCGGCTGCCATCGACGACACATGTGTTCAGTCTGATGCTCTTCTCGATCGAGGTGTTTGGGCTGTTCCCCATTTTCCGACGCCAGCTGCGTCATGTGTCTTGGACGGGGCATGTGCTGCTGACATTGGGGCTGGTGAGCGTTGCTGGCGGCGCGGTGGGGATCACACTGCGCGGGGGATGGGCCGCGGCGGTGGTTGGGTCCATTCTGGGGAGCATCCTGACGGCGCTGGGGATGGGGGGATGCAGCTGGTGGCTGATCAGTCTCCAGAAGTATAAGAATGTGGTCACGGGGCCGTGGGATCCGGCCCGCCCGGTTATCCGACGCCATTGGGATTGACTATACCGAGTTTAGACTTGTACATAATGACAGCACTTGAGTTCACTTGATCATCTTTCACTTCACTTTGCAGTCCACTATTCTACCAGCTTGCACACCAATCCTTGAATGCTGCATTTAGCTTCTGGTCATGTCTCATCCAGCATGCCGAGCAACCAGGCATGCCGTCAAGAATGCTGCCCTGGTATGTCAGTGCAGTGGGCGGACATTTACCTCACGGCGACCACACAAAGGCCCGTACTCAACAGTATCAAATCACACTCTAGATGCTCCACCATGGAGATCAGTTCAGCAGCGGCAACATGCCGGAGCTCGTCTCGGCATCTCCTCGAGAATACCATGCCGAATCACTGATCGGAATGAGCCCTGGACATTTTATAAGCGGGTATGCCCGTTCACTGACACGGGGTTTGTCTACACCCTTGCGTATTTCCAATTTTCCTCTCAGGGCACGTCATCATGTTCAAACCAGTTGCACTTGGCCTGATGGGCCTGCAGTGCGTAGCGGGCCTGCGGTTCGCCATGTACATCGATGAGTACGTTTTCCATCCTAGCCAGCATCATGTCCACACTAACAAGCCAGATACCACATAACCGACCTGCCTGGAGCTGATGAAACCGAGGGCATCACGCACGCCATCATGGCGTTTGCACCGTCGACGCTGTTCAACTCCGACTCGCCCCAGCAATTCACCCCCTTTGAGCCGGTGTCCACCATGCGCGATCGCTTCAGCCCCGACACAAAAGTCACCATCGCCATTGGCGGCTGGGGAGACAGCTCTGGGTTCTCGGATGGAGCCAAAGACGAGGACTCGCGGAACCGGTACGCCAAGAACGTGGCTGCCATGCTGGACGATAATGGCTTTGATGGCGTTGGTGAGGCCCCTATCCCATCCCATCCCTATACCCATCCACACTATCACTAACAAATTCAAGACATCGACTGGGAATACCCCGGCGGCAACGGCGCCGACTACAAACAAGTGCCCAACAGTGCCAAAGTCGACGAAATCACCACCTACCCACTCTTCCTATCGGCAATCCGATCCGCCATCGGCCCCAACAAAACCCTTTCGATCGCCGTCCCCGGCAAAGTCGAAGACATGATCGCCTTTACCTCCACCACAGGACCCCAAATCTGGCCCTCTATCGACATGGCCAACATAATGACCTACGATCTCATGAACCGTCGCAACAACCTCACCATGCACCACACCTCCGTGGTGGACTCCCTCAACACCATCCAAGCATACGCGGACATCGGCCTCCCAGGCGCAAAGACCAATCTGGGTATGGCATACTACGCGAAATGGTTCGAGACGGACCCGGACGCGGACTGTGCTTCTCAGCCCTTGGGATGTCAGACGGTGGTGATGGAGAATGAAGACGGCAGCGATAATGGGAAGAGTGGCAGTTTGACTTTTGAGAAGAGCGTCATGAGTGATCCCCCGGCCAATCTCAAGACCAGTTACGATGGTACTTGTGGGTTTGATAAGGGGACCAAGTGTCCGGATGGTCAGTGTTGTAGTCAATATGGGAATTGGTTTGTCTCTCCTCCCTCTTCTGTCTTCTATTTCCTATTTCACTCTTTTCCTTTTCTCGATATCCCCCAACCTTGAAACTAACAACCACAAACAGCGGAACAACCGACGACTTCTGCCAAGCCGGCTGTCTGTCCGACTACGGCACATGCAAGGGCATCTCGATCATCGATTCCTGGCGCAAGGCTCTCTCTGACGGCACATTAGACGAAGACAAAGGCGGACAGTACTATTTTGACGACGAGGTCGATGTGTTCTGGACCTGGGATACGGCCGATATGATTGCACGCAAGTTCACGGATATCGTTGATCAGATGGATCTCGGGGGCGTGATGGCCTGGAGTTTGGGTGAGGATACTTTGAGTTGGGAGCATTTGGGGGCGATGCAGAAGGGGGTTGAGGAGAGGTCTTAGGGTGGGTAAGTTAGTATATATGTGTTGGGAGAGGAAGGGATTGGAGAGAGGATGGTGTTGAGGTAGGTGGTGGTAGTATTCCGTTTGAGTAGTAAAACAAGGACCTGTGGATTCCCTCTTCCAGTTAGTTTTACGGTTTTCAGTATAGTCTCCTAATCTACTAGCTTTCCAATATCAAAGAACCCTCCCTTGCTATTTTAACCTTATCTCCTCCCAAATCTTTTTCTCTTCCCAAACCCCCTCCAATATTATGCACTTACCCATATTCCTGGCCACTTGAACTCGACTACCAGCCAGGCGATTCCGCTTCGCCCATCGTATGTTCCGTTCTGATGAGAGTCGGAAGTAGTGATGTTGATCCATTAAGGATTACCAAAAGACCGAGTTTTTGTTTTTAGATGCAACTAAGCACTCATCCCCTGAATCTACACGTACATTGCTAACTTTCTCGTTCGGTGATATTAGAACCTATTGTAGCTCACGTCGCGGGACCCTGCGGCACGTGGTCTGGTTTTGACGCGCGTGACCGTCTTTCTGACGTTAAACCGCAACTACTACTTCTACTACTACTACTAACGATCAATATCTCTTCATTTAACCATCTTCAACTCACATAATCATGCTTACCCGCCTTACAAACATATTCACCCGCTCCACCCGTCCTTCCGTGCTCCTTGTTGTTGGCAAGTTTGGTGCCACAATCCATGTTCTTCATCTCGTACCCGAGGACGGCACCATCGAACGCTTCAGCCTCACAACCCCATCTTCCACCACCACCTTCCGCTACCGCGGAGCCATAGAGCAGGCGCGCGAACACATCGGCACAGTCACACTTCACGTTGGAGATGGCGAGACTGCCAACAGCTTCCTCGACGACGTTGAGACCCGAATTCGTAAGCTGCGGAATGATGATTCCCTGAGCTCGCAGCTGCAGACAGGTAGTGTTGCGGCGACTCAGCTAGTGCAAGACGTCCTTCAGCCCGCGGCCCTCGATGCGATTCATGAAAGAGAGGAGCGAGATCGCTCGATGCGCGCGACCCAGACGTCCCCTGTTTTTGTGGTTTACATCATACGCTCGAGCGCAGGGAGGAGCCTGACTGAGCTGACAAGCTTTCCTTGATGAGATTCCATCAGTTTCTTGTGCTCATGATATGAATAGTAGTTGTGTTGTGGGGTTTTAAAATAACATTACATGCATGCATCACAGTAATACATTGACATAAATAATACTTATTCTGTATGTGGGCTCCCATATGGCCAAAATTATGAGTATCAATGAGAATTGAGATTATATAATGCTTAGTTTTAGCCCGGAAATTCTAAAGCAGGCATCAATTATCATCTATTTCATCTCACCATCTACTTCTAATCATGTACCCCTAGACCAAACGTATAGCCCAAACAGTAAAAGTTTTTGACCAGCCTTTTATTTCACTTTCACTTTCACTGATGCCAGATATAACCAACCCCCAAAAGATACCGAGAATAAAGAACCTATATATAATAAAATAAACTAGGCTATCTATCTATAATTCTATATATCCTTCTAGAGATCCTCAATTACTACTTCACTTTTTTAAATGATACATTATCAACAGTAATTCTACTTTAATCTGTGGAAATTGTATGTGCCTTGCCTTGATTTTCCATCTAATAAAATTATTTCTATCTAGCTTGCTAGAGACATAATATGGCCTGGACAGAACTATCCCCGTAGAAAGTAGAAACTACTTCCATGCTGGATTAAATTTTTTTTTTTGGGATGTGATTTTGCCTACTCGCGACACAAGATTCCATATAGATAGATACATTCTTCATCTGGAGGGAAAGACTACTCTCGTCAGACAGCAATTCCAGAATAAATCACAATCCATCTTCCAACGGCTTTCTCCCCCATGTGTCCTGTCCTGTATTGAAGAATTCAGCCAATGTCATCTTTCGTACGAGACACTTAATTATGTATACATATATATATATATATATATGCATAATTGATGTTATCAATCAATCAATGGATTTGATACTATAATCTCTTGCACATTCACATTCTAAATATTCATAAGTGTTAGTCCATTTAGCTGGTCAGGATATCTATACAAATTTAGTGTAGATATGCAGAGAACGAAAAGAAAGAAAGAGAGGTGAAACGCCGTGTGGAAATGACGCCGGAAACGGCTTCACTGGCGGTCATTTTTGGCTGTTTACTCGGCAAGATAAAGGGATTTCAAGTTGCTCCAAGTAATCCTACGATTTGCCAACTGGATCAAAAAGCACAGCTGGGCCATGGTCAGTCCTGGTATGTCATGTCATGTCAACAGTTGCATATGATTTGTTTCACTGCAAGGTCTCATCTGTCACTGTTCATGCCGATAGTAACATATATATATCCCACTCAATCCACCCAAATCATAACATCCTGATATGTACCGTGTATATGTACCTGTTTATGCCCCATGGACCACCAATGAAAACACCAAACGCCAAACAAGGGTATCAGTCATGCGTCATATCCGTGTACGGAGCAATCCCAACCACCGCCATCCAAGCCGAACCCACAAACAATAACCAGGTTAGTTACCAGACAAACGCCGATCACCCAGCCCTTTTTCCTCCCATTCGGTCAATAACCGCGATACTTCTTTGAAAGACACTGGTTTTGTAAGGAACAGATTCACCCCCGAGTTGAGCGCCTCGGCTTCGTCCCGCGAGCTGCTCAGCCCCGTCAATGCAATGATCACGGCCGGCTTGTAGCTCGAGCCGCGCTCTTTTTCCATGGCCCGAATAGCCCGCGTCGCTTCGAAGCCGTTCATCACTGGCATCGACATATCTAATTATATGTTAGCAGAGTAATACTAGTAGCATGTAGTCCGGGACTCACCCATGAAGATTATGTCGTAGCCTTGTTGCATCCGTTCAACTGCATCCACTGCCAACTTGCCGTTCTCGGCCGAGTCCAATGCCGCCAGCTGGCGCTTTTTCATGAATGTCAGCATCAAATTAAGGTTGATGTTGTTGTCGTCGACCACGAGAATCCGCGCCCGCCGCTGCGTCTCCGGACCCATGACCTGTTTGAATGGCGACGGCGCCCGGATCGGTAGAGGCGGAGAGGTGGCGGCATACAGCGGTTCCATCCCGTCCGATGAGGTCTGCGAGCGCGGATAATCGATCGACGAGGCCGACCCCGAGCTGGTCGTCATCTCCGGCGCCAGCTCGCACGTGTCGGTCGTGATCTCGAACAATTGCTCTCCCGGCGACACATCACCACCAGAGGACAGGGTAGTTTGTCGGGGCCGTTCCGGCAGCTGGAAGGTATGGGAGGGAACATCTTCGGTCTGCGTGTCGAGGCATTTGCGGATGCTGCGGGCGAGCTTGTGCGGCCCGCATGGGCGTCGGACGACGTTCACCACATTGGCCAACGATGACCATTGCGAGCACGCGACCGTGTAGTCGACGGACTTGTTGCACAGAATCAGAAGCGAAGGGAGCGTCGCGTCGACCTTGGGGAGTATGTCGGCCAAGCTTTCCTCCTCCGCCATGACGATATCCACGGGCGTGCCGGACGGCCAGGAAACCAGCTCCAGGCCGTACCAGTCGGTCAGGTATCGGGAGTAGATCGACCACAGGGGATGCGAGGCAGCCTCAGCAGGGTCCACCCCAAGAATGGCGGCACGTCGGCCAACATGGGTCTCGCGCAGGAGACGGCTTTCAGTCAAGACATCCTTCTCCTTGCTGGAGGGGGACAACGGACGGACTGACGATTCTTCCAGCTCCAACTCCGGGCCCGGCCGCACCAGGGGAAGGGAGACTTTGACAATCGTCCCCTCCCCCGGACGGCTGTGGATGTGGATGCTGCCCTTGAGCGACTTCACGAGACTCCGGACGATCGAAAGGCCTAGGCCCGTGCCGACCGCCAGCGTGTCCTCCTGGGCGAACGGAGTGTACAGGCGGCCGCGCAGAAACTCCTCCGAGATGCCCTTGCCGGTGTCCGACACGGTCAAGGTGACCAGCTCCTCGACTCCGTGCCGACGCGAGCGACCCTCCGACGCCTCGGTGACTTCCAGGTGCAGAGACACGCGACCGCTGTGAGTGTATTTCATGGCGTTGCCAAAGAGGTTCATGACGATGCGTCGCAGAGCGCCGGGCTGCGTTTTGTAGACCCAATCATTGTGGGCCATGTCCATGACCACCTCGACCTCCGACCGGGGTTTCGCCTTGGTCTCGTGGTCGGGCTTCAGCCGTCCTCGCATCGCCAGCGGCAAGACGACGGGCTGATCGTACGGAGCGGCCGATCGCTGGCCGTACGCATGGCCCAGGCAGACGCCTTCCACCACCTCTTCCGCCAGGAGGGCCAAATCGGTCGCCACATACGTATCCAGGTGGGCCGAGAACCGGTCCAGGCCCTTGACCTCCGCCGCTGGCGTTTTGTTTCGCTTCAGGTTCCGATACGTCCGTTCCAACGACACGATTTTGCTAAAGTCGAGCACCTGGTTCATCGTATCCAGCAAGGTGCGCCCGCACGCATTGATGGTCTCCAGGAGGGAGCCCTGGAATTCATCCAGGTTCGTTCCGTTCAAAAACTCGGCCGCGGCCAAAATCCCATGCAGCGGACTTCGTAACTCGTGTCTGAACAGGTCAGCATCCTATCTTCACACCATAACGACTTACTTACGAGATGCTGCCAATAAAGTCGCCCTTTTGCCGGTCGGAGATAAGCGACTCAACCCGGTTGCACTCGGCCATGATCGAGGACCCAAAGCCGAGGATCGAACTCAGCTCCACCGACGAGCTGAAGACACGCGTTTCCTCCGTGTTCCAGCAGAAGCACCCCGCAAACC
Organism: Aspergillus sclerotiicarbonarius CBS 121057; assembly: GCA_003184635.1. Classification (NCBI taxonomy): domain Eukaryota; kingdom Fungi; phylum Ascomycota; class Eurotiomycetes; order Eurotiales; family Aspergillaceae; genus Aspergillus; species Aspergillus sclerotiicarbonarius. The sequence goes on from KZ826393.1 coordinate 53,688, forward strand.
ATTGCGAGTTGGCGGAATTCCAGAGCGGCACGAAAATCACCTGGCTGGCGTTGGGAAAGTAGAGGTTCAGCATGGAATTCTCCTTCACCCGCCACTTCCTCGACCCGCCTTTGCCCATCTCAGGGCCTTTGGGCGCCCGTGAGCGACTGCGCCGCGGAGATTCATCGTCGGAGCTGGAAATCATTCCGTCTCGATGGAAGGACCACAGTTTCCCCTTGCTGTAGCGTCGCAGGAGCTGATGCAGAAACGAGCTCTCGAGATTCGCGGCCGGGTAGAGAACCTTGGAGCCCGGGCCTGGCGCAAATGGCTCGTCGTTGGTGGAAATGGCCAGCACCGGCGCGGGATTGTTGCCTTCCACCGAGCAATCACTCCCAGTGTCCGCGTCCAGCATCGGACTATTGCTGTTTTCCACAAAGATGACGCCGCCATCCGGACCCAGTTCCAGACTCTCTCGGATCAAGTTGGCAGCTCGTCGGAACGCCCAGGTGTGGCCCTGGGACTCGTCCAGCCCATTCAGCTCCTTCTGGCGACTGCCGGACCACCAATCGGGAAGCGGGGTGTCGGGCCCGGACGAGACGCCGGGGTCGGCCTTGTAATCGGATGCCGAGCTGAAGGAACGGTCGTCGCAGCTGTGGGACCGTCGGGACGGCATGTCGAAGCTGTTGAACGAGCCTACGGACAAATGGTTGGCCCTCTGGCTCGACGGCGGCGGGGTGCTAGGTCCAGCAGCAGAGCTGCCGACGGATGCCGGATGAGTCGCGTCCACGAAGCTGGAGCTGCCCTCGACAAAGCAGCTCAGACCCCGGGACAGTCGAGCTGCGCGGCGACCTTCCGATGCCTGGCGGCTGACTTTCAGGTAGTCCATGATCAACCCCGACAACGACCCAAGGGTTTCCTTCTCCGCGTCATCCAACCCATTGTGTGGTTTGGTATCTAGGACGAAAAAGCAGCCGATGTTGATGTTCGTTTCGGTCGTCAAGGGCGTACCAGCGTAGAAGCGAAACCCGGGCTCTCCCTGCACGAATGGGAGGCGTTTGTAACGTTCTTCGTCGCGCAGATCGTTGATCACTAGGAAGCTGTGCTGTCCCCGTTCTCGATTGGAGGGTGGTAGAGTAACAGTGGCCTGTAATGAGGGACGCAACGCAGAGTTGAGTAGCCGATCTACGAACTTCTCTGACGAGTAGGCACCTACCTTGCACATGCTCCAGGCGTTTGAAGAAATGGTAGAGCACCCGTTCCAGACGCCCGCACCGGTGGACTCATAGTCACTGACCCCACCGGTGCGTGTGCTTTGGGCTAGAATGAACTGCGACTGGCGATCTGAGACACTTGGGGATGTTTCGTCAGCATGGCGATGGTGAGACGACCGGAGAGGGATTCATTGTCGTACCTGATCAACACGCGCTCCACATTGAGGCGCAAGGCGGCGAGCTGCGCGAAAGACGTCAAGGTCGCATTAGGGTCGCCCAGGACCAGGGCCTCGGGCACTAGTCCCGCCGAGGCTGGACCGATGGCGGGACCCGACGATAGCGATTGCGAGCATAGCGACGGGGACGGCGGTGGAATGGAAGGATCTAGAAAGGCCGGGGGTGGTGTCTCTTCTGACGAAGAGCCCTGGTACCGATCCTGAAAACTGCCGGTCCGTTCGGGTTGGAAATAGCGGTAGAGCTCGCGGACTCGGCGACCCGTGCTGTGGTCACTGTCCCTCGGCGGAGGGAAAGAAATCTCCATGGTGGGGGTTGAGAAGAGAAAAGGGACCAGAGGAGACGGATTTCGAGAAGAGTGCAAGAGATGGTGTCGATGGCCTTACGCATCCATTCTGGCCTGGGTGGGGGCTGGCTGGAGGCTGGAGGCTTGCGGAGGCTGGCGTGGTTAAGATAGAGTGTGGCAAAAATGTAGGCAGGAGAGAGCAGGAAGAAGAGAGGAAGGGAAAGGGAAAGGGAAGCGGAAAAGAAGGAAAGGAGCGAAAAGAAGCCCTGAAACAAGGTTGGACAAGGACGGGTTTAATATCAAGGACTGCGTGCAGGGCGCGGAAGGGAGCGTAAGAGTACATCGCAGCAGTGGAATTAGCATTTCCGGCCCACGCAAGCCATCGCTGGCTCATTCCACGCGGACAGGCACCCCGCTGAGACCTGTGGAATGCTCGAACTTAGACGTGTGTCCAAACCCCCAAGGGCAGCCCTTCTGGGCGTCGTCAGTCCCTGGTGTCATCCCGTGGGAACCGAACAGTGGCAATGTTGATGAGCAGACGGGATCTCAATGATGGACGAACCCCCAGCGAATGACCAGCTCCAGGCGTGCCAGGAAGCCAACTCCACAAGTTACCCAACGGAGTAGTAGCAGGGATGGCAGTGACCCTTTGGCAGGCTGCCTCTGGCTCGTTCCGCGTGTCTTCCACTCGAGCCGAGTGTATCCAGTGATTCAGTCTGACTGTGAGCCGTGATTCAGATTTCAGGTTGATTTGAGGTTGGCCAGACCGGCGGCCATTGGCCAGTCAGCATGATGGAATACCGGTTTTCTGTTTGACGCTAGTCCTTTTGGGGATCCAACGGGGTCTGCGGTGGAGCCCCATTGGCCCTAAAACCCCGTTCCCGGCCTGGAAAGCCACCAGTCAAGGGCCGTCATGTGCGACTGCTGAGGGCTCAGGCTTCCCACCTCAAGTGTCGAGGTTGCTGGGGAGGTCGTCCTCATCACGCTCTCTACTCCTCCTCACTCCGTGCTCACAGAATACATACATACAATTGAGGGCGCCAGACAGGCAATGGATCGCTAGTCAGCCTCCATCGCCCCTGTGACGTCGTGACTCGTAAGGCGCGTCATGATCGACGTGGCTGCAGCCGGCGCCCGTCAGCCATCACTGGCGTGAAGCGGTGGCGGTGACTCAGCAGTCTAGAACCGGATTGGGCGGGCGATGTGGCTGTCCATCGATGTGAATGGCCCAATAGCTGTGGCTGCCGTTGCCACCCACCTGTCGCAGAGACTTGCAGGGCACTATCACCCTCGAAATACCACTAGGTAGTGGGGGGTCCATGACATCCCATCGATGTCAAGTCCGTCCCGCATAGATGACCCGGCCCGACAGGGATCGGATGGGACTCAATGACTTCAGCATACGCCCCACGGCGTAGGGGCAATGGATAAATAAGTTAGCTGCATAGATAGTGTATGTGCGATCTAAGATAGGTATCATGATACAGCGCAGATCTACAAATAAAAACAAGAATCATCCGATCATCCGATCCTCCCGGCCAATGAAGCTGTTTCCGGTCTAAAATCGTTCCATCAGGCGCATCCGAACCGTCCACATTCGCGCCCGTTTGCCATAAATGTACATGGGAATCGAGAACAACAGGCACCCCAGTTGGATCACCCCCAGGGCAATAAACACCGTCCGGGAGCCCTCCGCATCCAGCCAGTCCACAATGAAAAGCGAAAAGATCAGGCCGTGGAATACATCTGCATCAATCGTTAGCGTTCATTCACACGGCGCAGCAATGTCAGGGAGACCTACTCTTACTCCAGTTCAAAGTCACCAAGGCTTCCCCCGCGTACTGGCGGTAACTGTCGACGCAGAACGTGATGGCTGTCGTACTCCCCAGGCAGCACCCAAACGAGATCAGCCCGAAGAAGATCGTGGGCACAATCCACGCATCCCGCTCCTGCGCACTCCAACCGAACCCCATCAGTCCGATGGTCGTCGATATCGCGATGGGAATCGCCATCACCAGACGGAACTCCGGCTCGTAGACACCTCCGTTGCGCCGGGTCATAAATTGGACAATGATGTCGGACACCTTGCCGGCCACGGCGGTCCCTAGCAGGCCCCCCACGAACGGCGAGATGTAGATGAGACCGGTTTGCAGAGCGGTGAAGTTGTACGTGTCCCGCTTCTCGTAGATGGTAGCAACCGACTCCGACAGGACAATGAGCCAGCCGACTGACAAGGCATACACCACGGTCGACCACAGCACGGATGGATACGCAAACAGAATGAATGGCCGCACCGCAACCCGTAGCCAGTTGTCATGGGCGATACGGCCATTCCACGGGCGGAGATAATATGTGTACGGAATAGACGCCTGCTCCCGGAGTCGATTGGTGTAATGAGCCGCCGGTGTGATGGGCACACCTGGATCGGGCGACTCGGTGCGAGCCGGAGACATAGCGGTATGTCGAGCAGCTTCAAGGTCGTCATGATGAGTGTGCGCCAATGCGGGAGGATGAAGAAATCTGTGAGATTTCTCATGGTCCTCGCTCGGCGATTCCTCGATGTCAGGATGCTCCACCGCTGGCGTATTGGATTGAGACATGTGATGCTCACCATCAATGCCCTCTACCTTCTCGGGAATAGCTTCTGTCACCTCGTCATGATCATCCACAAAACCAACGTGGCCCTTCTTGGGTTTCTTCGGCTCCGTTGATGTGGGGTCATGATCTGGTGGGTTCTCCTCCAGACGATGGGCATGCGGTGGTCGACCCCTCAACCCGTGCGACACGATGTTTGACACGCTGTGGTAAAAGCTGGGGCGCTTGTGGGCCCGGCGCGGCCGAGGCGTGCGATCCCAGAAAGTCTCGGGGACAAAGAAGAAAAGAAGGACAAGACAAGCGCCAACGACGATGGCAACAATCCAGAAAACCCAGCGCCATCCCAAGCTACCAATGATAGCTGCGCTGACGAGGGGAATCAAGTTTTTGCCACCCAGAAGCAGGAGTGTGTAGATGCCGACACGGTACGCCCGCTCATGCAGGAAATAAATCTCCGCGATAGTCGCAGAGGGTAAACATTCAACAGGGCTCACCGCAATGCCCTGGAAAATGCGAGCGATGACCAAACTGGGGTAATTGGGCGACAACGCACACCAGATAGCCGAAATAATAAAGAGGGTCGCGCCTAGAAGATAGACCGGCCGTTTTCCAAAGAGAATAGCTGTTGGAGACATGATCACGGACCCAACCCCGAGACCCAACATGTACAAGCCCGTTGTATATGCGACCTTCTGTGTATCCACGTCATATGCGGCAGCCACTTCGCTGAACCCGGCGGCCAGAATCGGAGTCATACCGCCGCCCATCAGGCAGTAGAATCCCAAAGATACCAAAGCGGCATCTCGCCGCCACACAGGCCAGTTGAGAGGGTCGTTGGCCGAGTCATCAGGCTGAGGGTCTAAAACGATATTACCATCGGCGGTCTTCTTTTTCGGCTGACGCGCGCGAGAAGAGGAACGGGACGGGGGGTAGGGTGAAGGCAAGGATGAGCCAGATTCACGATGCGGTTGGTGTTTCAGACCGAGAGGCTCATTGCGGTTCGAAGAGAGCAGAAGAACGGTTCCTAAAATCTGAGGTCAGCGAGATTATCCCATAAAGTGCTCTTTCTCCAGCTTCAACATACCGGGGACTTCATCTGTCTGCTTGTCACTCAGGATGCCAAGGGTGGCTTTGGGACGATAGGGACTTTCGCTTGTGGTGATGGTGGGCGTCTCGGGGGCGTTTGTTCCACGCAGTCGTTTCCACCACCCTTTGGATGGCGTCGACTGCAGTGCGGGGGAAGCCGTGGGAGCTTCTTCTCCGGTCGCCATTGTTGCGGATCAGAGCAACGAATCGGAGAAGGGTCCCGCAGGTTTCGAATCGAGGCTAGCAGCTGCAAGATCAGCCTCTAGTCAGTTGGGACCCTGGGGACAGCTGGGGCTGTAGGATAGGAAATTTCAACTCAGCACCGACTTTTTTTTTTGTGTTCAGCTGCACGGGTGAGATAGAAGGATTGAACAGGCCACTTGTTGAATGGAACGATCGTCTCGATACAGCCCGAGGATGGGATCGTATCTCCACCCCTCGAACCGACTAAGATCGATCACGGCCTGCGACAAAAAAGCAGAACCGACAACTGCGCAGGCTCAGCAAGCGACATGATGGGGGAAGAGGGAAGACATATATAGTAGTGCTGGGGGCGGACGAAGGAAGGAAAAAAGAAAACAAAAAGTCAGACAAACCATAATGAGGGCGATAAACGAAGAAAGATCGAATCAGTCGGTGAGGATGGTGGGCGGGGAGTCACGCGGCTGAGTGGACGAAGGCGTTTGGGCTCGAGTTGGAGGCAATCCCCGATAAGAGCCCACCCAACCCAAGAACGGGTGTCAAACTCCTTCAAAGTCATTCTTGCGCGGACGCACAAAGCGGCCACCAACGGGGCACCGCAGCGGTACCGGATGGGTACCCCGGACCCCCACCGGGCGGCCGTGGTTGGCCACGTACCCTGCCAGTCCCCAACGGGGGGCTCTCCAGCTTGAGATTGACCTCAGTTTAACTCTCCGATCGACAAGCCGTACATGCATGGGGGACAACCACCACCCGCTTAAACTCAGGCCGAGTGAAGTCGCTACCTCTATCCCGTAAGCCGCGATCAAACGAGCCAGTCAGGGCGATGGACCAGGAACCATCCTCCCCTCCGGAACCGTCCAGTGGGAAAGTCTAACGGGCGTGGGAATTGGGAAATGGCCGAGCACCCCAACTTTGGGGGGGGAAGCGAAACACATGCGGTCGGAGATGCACGTGGTCTGCTGTCTGCCAAGCACGAGACGTTCTGCATGGATGTCGACATGGCATACCTGCAAGCACAGTGCGGTGAGGCTTTTCTCCGTCTGGCAGTTGTCTCTATCTACTCGCATTACCCCTTTATCTTTATTTTTTATTTTTATTTTTATCTTTGGTTTTCTTCCCTTTCTTTTTTTCACTGGCTTCGTCATTTGTTTTGCTTGCTTTGGGATTCCATAGCGGTGGCTTGTCTAAGTTCATCTCACGAGAGGATCATCCTGGATCATCGGGGGCCATGGTCATCATCTGATATGTCATCCTGGGTTCAACGACAGCTGGCTCGCAAAGTAGCCAGGTCCATGCTGCAGCAGAGGGTGCGGGGTGGGGTGAGCTTGGTGTTGCAAACCAAACCAGACCAGCCCACCAGGATCTAGGAGATGATCAGGGGAGGATTGGCTCCAGGAAGCGCTCCGAGCGTGCAGGATGACCAGCATGTCGTCATCGGGTGCAGATTATCTATCCGGCAACGTCCAAGGCAAGACATCCAAGTGGCTATCTGTCGGTGTTCACCTGGACAAATGGCAGTCCAATCATGCAGATGCCCGGATTCGCCCCCGGGCTGGGGTATAAGTCAGGTTATTAAAGCGGTACTCTGTGCAGCCTGGTAGAACAATCCAAGTCACTATGCGTCTGCCTGTGGCAGCTGGCATCATTGGGTATCACGACCGCTGCCACAGGATATCTGGAATAAAGCTGTCAACAGTATAGATCCTCAGGCATCCATCCTGGTCTCATGTCGCTGCCTCAGGCTTGAATTCTGGGATGTCCTCGATGTATTCATTCACTTGCCAGAATGTGGTCCAGTACCCTAGAAACAATTCACTCCAGCCGTAGGTATTCCATGGTGGAACTTGGGTGAAGTTCGCCAATATGCCCTGCAATGATCCTTCATTGTTTTGTTCCCTGCCAGTGCAGGTTCCAGTAAGAACTACAGCTCCAGCACTGAAGCGCCTGCTAAGTCCCATATTCCATCGTGACTCCGAGCTTCTCTGATCTCTTCTGTGTTACGCTTCTGCGAGTTACTGATCATAACAAACCATGGGGCTGTTCAAGAGCGTCCAACAGGGCTGGAACGACTTCACGCCCAAGGAACGACGCGAGGCCGCGTTCTACATCCTAGGCATCGTCTTCTACAAGTTCGGCTTGGAGGCCTTCAACGGCTCGATCATAACTCTCGCCACCAACCGCTACGATTATGATGCTCTTCGCACCCAGACCCCTCCCAAGACCTTTCAGCGCGTTGGACTCATGGTCGGCCTCAACCAAGCGTGTCAGTGCGTGGGGTCTATTTTGATCGCGCCACTGATTCGTCGCTATCCAGCCCGAGTGATTCTAATGGTGGCCATGCTGGTCTTTGGCATCTTCAGTGCCATCCTTCTTATCATGGATGCTTGTACTGCAGGGACCTTTGTTCCGGTCGCCTTCTGGCCTCACCACCCCGAGAACGACTTCCACTACTACGGCAGGTACAACACGGACAGCATGATTCCTATCTACTGTGCCAGTGGCTTAAGTTACGGGATGGTCGAGCTGATACGCCGGATCATCCCCAGGGACATCGTTGGCGGGAATCTCAAGAGACTGCGTCGCCTGGATGCCCTGGTGCATATTTTTTACGAAGTGTTTGGCACCGCTGGCGCTTTCTGCACCGCACTGGTCCTGATCCCTCATCTGGGGAATAATTACTCCTTCCTCGTGACCCCCGTCTGTTTTGCGCTCGCAGCTCTCGCTTGGTATTTCCTAGGAGATCAAGGGTTCCAAGCCCAAAAAGCAGAGACTTCCGACGACCAGCCCCCTTATGTTCGAGCGGCGCTGACCGGGGGCAAGCTCTTTCTCGAGTCCATCTGGGTGGGTGCGCAGATCATCTTTACCACCCGGAAATTTATCTGGCTTCTTCCCGGTTACTCGATTGCACTTTACGCTCACCGCTACCTCGAGAGCGCGGTTATGCCGGCTCTTGCGCGTCGCTATCTGGGCAATGCTGCATGGTCGCAAATCATGGTCGGAGGATCCAATCTCGGAGAGCTGCTCGGGGCTCTGTTTGTTATTGTCCTTAACAACCGGGTTCGCACGCCCATCCCTTGGTTGCGAGTCGATGCGCTCATGCTTCTCATAACATGGTATCTGCCTTTCTGGAGGCCTCGACTCCGGCACGTCCTGGATGCTTTGTTCGCTGCCGCCACCTTTGTCCCGATTTCTTTCGGATGGGCAGCCGGTGATGTCTCGCTAGCGGCGTACATCCAGGCCACGCTGTCGCGGATGGAGTCTACGTCGAGCAATGTGTCTGCTCTCGGGGCGGTCATGGCCTTCTTGTACTCCACCTACATTGTGTTGTATGCCGTCATCTCGCCGATTCTGGGCAGCTACATTGACCAAGTATACGTTGAGACGGGAGGTTCGAACGGAGGTGGTGACATCCATGGGGCAATCCGCAATGTGGCCAGTGTGCAATTTACTGTGATTTCCCTGCTGGTTCTCATATCGTCGTTTGTGCCTCGTGGATCACTGGCAGTCAATCCGGCGGTGCTGGATGAGGAAGATCTAGAAGAGGAAGACTGGGGCAATGATGTTCTGTCTTCGGGAGCGAGTATGATGTCGATGATTCACTGAGTGGGATATGGGAACGCAGTCTGCAGTATTGTCCAGTAGTTAGCAGTCGAGTACGGAGTAATTCCGCACCATCTGGGGGGTGGAGTAGTCTCCGATCACAACCAACCGTCATAATGATAATGTTTTCACCTTGCCGCTATTCTATGGAGTATCAGTACATTCACAGTGCCATAGATAGCTCCAGAAGATGTTAGTAGAAGTCGTCGACCTTGCTGTCGTTCGGGAATGGAGTGTGCCGGGTAAATGGCCTTCCCCGCCTCGAGAACCCCATGAGATCCTGGATAGCTTCTGCATCCCCCCGAATAGGCTATTCAGGGTAAACCTGCTCGCCACCTCCCCATGACCGATCACCCTGCGACTCCCAATCAAGCAGGTCGAGCCACGCCATTCGCAAGCAGCGTGCTTAATTCTTCCTGATTGAGAGACTGCCTGATCCGGTTGGAATGCGGATTCTTCAGTGGCTATCCCTTCCAAGATGGACAGAATCCGGGGTCTGTTGCTAACGCCCCCGCAATGCAGGCATCCGCATTCCCCGCATGTCGATCGGCACGAATGGCTCTTGTCGGCTGTCATCGCGGCATTGCAGTTTCTTCCACCACCGGACAAGCAATCTGAATACTACCGCACCAGGAATATAAATATGTCGATCGTTTGGACACCGGTGAGTCAAGCAGGCATCCCTATCCATTCCAAAGATGAAGTCTTTTCTGTGCTTGTCCCTCCTCAGCGCCGGGCTGACGCTCGCCTTGCCTCACAGCCAAACCAACCGATCTCTCCTCTCCTACCCCACCAAGCCGCGCGTCTTTATTCTTTCTGATATCGCCAATGAGCCTGACGACTCCGAGTCGCTCGTCCGCTACCTGGTCTACAGCAACCAGTTCCAGAATGAGGGCATCGTGGCCACCACTTCCACATGGCTGAGAGATCAAGTCCGTCCAGACCTGATGCTGGACACGATCGATGCCTACGCAAAGGTGGTGGACAACCTGAACAACCATGCCCCTGAAGATGCACCGTATCCGTCGGCAGATTATCTGCGGGGGATTGTTTCTCACGGACTTCCTGTACGTCTACCCCCAGCTGCGATGTTCATAATTAACTAGAGGTACAGGTCTACGGAATGAAGGCTCTTCAGAACAATAACACTTATAGCCCCGGCGCAGAGCTTCTCATCAACAGCATCACCAACACGTCCTCCGACCAGCCTCTCTGGGTCCTCGTATGGGCCGGCACCAACGTTCTTGCACAAGCTCTTCTGAATATCTCTCTCACTTACCCCGCCTCTGAGGCAGCCGCTCTCCGCGCGAATCTCCGAGTCTACACCATCTCGGACCAAGATGACACCGGCCCGTGGATCCGCCGCAACTGGCCCGACATCTACTACATCTCTTCGGTGCACGGATTCGACCAGTATGCAGGGGCGACCTGGCCGGGCATCTCCGGCGAACTAAACTACGACTTCGACAAGGGCGGTCCAGACTCCTCCCTCGTATCGCATGAATGGCTGAAGAAGAACATCCGAATCGGCACGCTGGGCGCCAAGTACCCGGATTTCGAGTATATCATGGAGGGAGACAGCCCGACGCTCCTGTATGTTATCCAGAACGGACTGGGCGATAGAGAGCACCCTCGGTCTGGCAGCTGGGGAGGACGATACTCGGCTGTTTGTGACACCTGCGACTGGGACAACCACTACAGTGATGCGGAGGACCAGGTCATCGGCATGAACAATCAGACGTTCACATCGAACAAAGCGACGATTTGGCGCTGGAGAGAGGCGTACCAGAACGACTTTGCAGCGCGGATGCAATGGACGCTGTCGGCTTCGGAGACAAACAAGACGTGGAATCACAACCCGGTGGTTATTGTGAACGGGACGGGCGGGTTGGAGCCTGTGCCCGTCAACGCATCGGTTGGGGAGAGGGTGGCTTTCGACGCGGGTGAGACATATGATCCGGATGGCGATAGTTTGTCATTCCACTGGTTCCAGTATCTGGAGCCGTCCACAGATAACGTGTCGGCGGAGGGAAATGTGGGGGAACTGAACATCACGACCACTTCTGAGGGGAGGATGGCATGGATTGAGGTCCCGTCTGCAGAGGACACTTGCGATGAAGATGGCTGTCAGTTATTGCATCTGATCCTACAAGTGGAGGACACGGGCAATCCGCCGTTGACCACGTACCGGCGGATGCTAATCCAAGTGTCCAACACCACTGCACTTTAAACGCGACTATCGATGAAACCAGCGAGAGGAAAGTTAAAACATGAACAAGTTACACTGAATGCTACTATTTGGTCAGGCTACTGCAGCCAAGGTTGTTGTGTCCAGCCCTAACCAGTCAGCGCCACGGACCGACCGATGGTGAACACGAGGTCTGGCTTGGGACAGGCCGCCCATCCAACGTAGCAAGACCCAGCCCCTCTTCTGTGTTCTGCTTCGTCTCGTACATCAGGCTGGCATTGCCTCGCCCGTCAGATCAGCTCGCTTCTTTGTCGAGCCATCAGGGGTGTTTTCTTTGTGCCGCCATCCGTCGACGCAGACTTTTCTCAACCTTCGGGACGACTCCGCATCCCATCCAGCACCAGATGCCCAGAGCGCCGTTCCGATAAAATGCTGCTCATCTCGATGGTATCCCATCTACTGGCGATCGCGGCGATGCTCGCCACCGCTCGTGCCCAATCCCGCAGCTCTGACGTGCCCTCCTCCACGACCGGTTCTACCCGTACTACCCAGGCAACCACCACGACGACATCAGCGATCGCCACCCACACCGTCCAGGTTGGTTCTAAAGAAGATCCTCATCAATACTCGCCGCATAACATCACTGCTGCGGTCGGCGATATTATTGTGTTCGAGTTCTATCCGCGGAACCACTCCGTCGTGAAGGCCGACTACAATGCGCCGTGTGTGCCCGCCAGCGGGACGATCTTCTACTCGGGGAGCTTTAATAGTTTCAACGAGCAGGATGGAGAGTTGGTTGGGCCGGTATGTTCTTCCACATATACAACAAGATGATACTGATGGTGTAGCCCCCAACGTGGTCCCTCGTCGTCAACGACACAACGGTACGCCCTTCTATCACCACATCATCGCACCAACTAACATCTATAGCCCACATTCTTCTACTGTACAGCCATCGACTCTTGCATCGGAAATGGCATGGTCGGCGTCATCAACCCGGTATGCCTCTCCAGTCTCACATCTAAGTCTTCCATTAAACTAACCCGATCTCAGAATGCCACCATGACCTGGGAAACCCAATATGAAAAGGCCAAAACGTACCCCTACATGCTCGTCCCAGGGCAATCCATGCCCGCCGAAGGCACCATTCCGCCAACCTCCAGTGCAACCTCGAGCTCCACTCCCTCCCCGTCCACATCCCACTCGGGGCTCAGCACCGGCGCCATCGTGGGCATCGTCATCGGGTGCGTCGCCTTCGTCGGCCTCCTCGGGGCCCTGTTCTTCGTCCTCGGTCGCAACCGGGTCTATAAGAAATGGATGTCGAGCGAGGACGGACGACACGAGCGCACCGCCCGGTGGGCCGCCTTGCTGAGTCCGAGCTCGGGCAACACAAACACGGGGCCGCGGAAGAGTGAGATGGAACATAGCACGGGCATGCCCCCGAGTGAGTTCCCGGGGTCCCCGCCACAGCAACATACCGGCGGGCTATGGGGATGGGATGCGCCCCAGCCCCAGCCCCAGCCCCAGCATCAGGTATACCAAGGGCCAGGACACGGCCAAGGACAGGTATATTATGAGGCGATGGCACGAGGGCCGTCCGAGTTGGAGGCACCTACTCGATAGGCATCGACATCAACCATCTCTTTCTCACCGATTGGGTAGGTAAATAGTACCGGACGGAGCGACACGGACACATGGAGTACATGTGAGCGATTGTTGATTTATTTCCCTTACGACTGATGTACTGTTATCTTATGCTCATGTTTACGCTCATGCTTCAATTCCTGTATACTGGCTGCAACTGCAAGTTGAATTCCAATAATATAATCTCCTATAGACATACAGACAGCAGACATATAGCAGCAGACCACCCGGGCCTGCCTACTCCCACCAACTATTTATCTATCAAGACACATGCACCCCGTAATCTCCACCCCCACAGATAGACTTCAATAGTAGTCCGCGCCCCCAAACCCAACCCTTACCCTTACAAAACTCTAAACTCTAAAAAAGGGCTCTAAGAGCAGTTCGACCCTCCATAAACAAACGTACCATCAGAATCCTCACATCCACAAGTTCCATCCTCAGGACTGCGGATACATCCGGTACCGGAGCCGGAGGATTCACCGTTGTCGCTACATGCATGTATTAGCCAGTGCCTTATTTTTACCCCCTCAATACCGGGTAGGCATATGATTATTTAGGGGGGTAAGGGGAAGGGGAAGGGGAAGGGGAAACATACTTCCAGAAGAACGTCCAGCAATCATCATCGCTATCGGTCATTTCGCTATCCGTGGGAGCAGTGCAAGTGTAGGCCGAGCAGGTTCCGTAGGGAGCGCCGTGGGAGGAGTCGTATTTGTGGTCGGTGACGAAGACGGCGAAGGTTTGGGTTCCTTTCGTTTTTAATCTTGTTAGGATTGTTTCTGGGGGGGTTGTTGGGGTGAAGGGAAGGTACATACCAGAAGTACGAGTGTTGTGAGAGCATTCGGCGGCCTGGATGGCGGAGGAGGTTTTGGCGGCTGTTATTGTAGATTATCATATTAGTATTCTTTCTTTTTATCTTTTTATCCTGTAGATTATAAGATGGGATAGGATGCTGATAAGACAACTAATCCTGGGGGGTAGATAGTAAACATACCCGAGCAGTTATAAGTACCGGGACACTTTCCCTTGGTGTTGGTGGTAGCCGGATCAACGGTAGCAGTGGCCAGCACGGCACCGAGAACAACAGTAAGAAGGGACTTGGCCAGCATTTTGTCTAGTAGTAAATTAGTCTTTCCTGAAGATATAATAAATTCAATAGTAGTCGTAGAAGTAAAAGTAAAAGCTGTTGTTATTGTATGAAACCTTCTTTCCAAGTCGCGGAAGTAGGTATGGCTTTATATCTATCCAAGTGGAAACCTATATCACCACACCTCTTATAGGCATTCCACGTACTACACCCACTTCATTCAAAACAGGGGCGCGGGTGGGACGCATCTAGAACTCTTCTTTTTTGTTTGTCGGGCGTGTGGAGAGTGTTTCGGGTGCGAAATCGGGAATGGCGATGCGCGCGCTAATGTTTAAGCTTGTTTGAGGTTGGGTGAGGATCCACTGCGGGTGGTAGATTAAGGGGATCGACGGGTTAGAGCGGGAGCAGTCTGGAGGATTCTTTGGTGTTGGACTTAGGCGGTTGTTTAATTTTTAGGTGGTGGTGGTGGTTGGGGTAGTGTTATTGTAGCGTACGGAGTAGTTAGTGTGGTGTAGTGCTAGTACTAAGGGATGTGGGTGGTGCCTGATCGATGGGTTCATGATCATGCCATAGGCAGTACGGCACAAAATACGCAGTACGTATCTACCGCATAGCTAGTCTGATCAGCATGTCAGATGAATTCCGTGATAGACTGGTCTAGATCACATCTCCACGTCGCCTCGTCTCCAATCTCCAGCCATCACCAATTGGTATTACCAGAATACAACCCTCCCACGGAGGTAACTGCCAGTTCCATCATTCCTCAGCTCCAGCTGGGTCGCGTTCACCTGCCTATCATTCCAACGGCACACAGTCCGGCCCCAGTTTTCTCACCAATACCTCCGCTCCATCCGGCGTCCATTCCCCCCCAGTGCCAGCCGCGCCAATTTCTCCAGTCGGAATAACCATCTCCAGGTCCAACGTCGCAATGTCCAACTCTGGAATAGTCGGGATCAAAGAACTGATGAGCCGGTGAGCAGAAGTGCGAGCCGTCACGCTGCAACTGTTCTTGCTGCAAACCGGAACTGCGACTTCAAAGACCTGAGCTTCAGCTGCCCCTCCCAGCGTCGCATTCATGTCGGGAAATTTCCACCGACAGTGAACAAGCTGCCCCAGTCGCATGATCAGACGTCGGCGGGGTCCATCCTCCAATCCGGATTTGCTGGTGCGCGTGAACATGATCGGCTGGTGCACGAACTTGCGAGCGGTGGTCGGCTTAGTGCACACGGCGCAGGAATATTTGGCGATCTGAGAGAGATACTGCTCGTTGTACCGGACAATGTCCTTGCATTTGGCTGCTTTGTCGGCTTTGTTTCTGCAAGAGCCCGGAAAGAAGTCCTGGCGCCACTGCGACGAGAGGACGATGCAGCTGAGGTGGATAGGTCGGTCCGCTTGAGGGCGCGGGTTCCCCACGAACATGGTGACGGCGATCGGATAGAGCTTCTCCCTTTCGGGCTCGACGAGCTGAAAGGAAACGGAGCTGGGAGAGCTGGCGCCGCTGACGACGTCATATTCCTCCATGATGTCGGTGTCGTCGGTGTCGTCGCTGAAGTGGCTGCGCTCCTCGGCGGGGGGATGGTGATCCGAGGCTGTATCAGAGGCATCATAATCGATCGCAGAGTGGGCGGAGGCGTGGCTCAAGCCACTGCTGGCGCTCAGCCGCACTCGAGCAGTCTCGGTTTGGGAAGCAAGGGAGCCGCCGGCGCTGGAGGCAAGGGTCCCCCGAGCGCTCGAGGCCTCGTCGGGGACAGTTGAATCGGACATCTTCACTGTTGATCCAGATGGATTCAACAAAGCGGAGGGTGACGTCATGTGTAGTGACGTAGGGATTCATGACGAGAAATCAATGTGTTGTGAGGAAGGCTGCCGGCTGGAGTGAAGGGGCAGTGAATGGCCGCTGGCTCAAGCCAGCGTTGGGACCGTTTGCTCCTCACATCTGGCCGGTGTGTCTGACATGCAAAATAAGAAATCGCACTCTTTCCTCCGTCCAGAGTCCCGCATTTGCACGCTGCTGCATGAGAGTTGAAATTGGATTCCTGCAGAGATACATGACCGGGGAGATGTAGATGACAGGTACTTATTTATGGAGGAGATATAAATAGCTGGCCCAGTAATCTAAATTCGACGCGGTTTCATTGGGGCTGGCACAACATCCATCGTTACAGTGAGACCAGCCTCACACAGACCACAAGGCAGAGCCATAGCGACTCCCAATCCTCGAAACGGATCCTAGAACACCATCCCGGCCATTGTAACCTGTCCAAGCAGCATTGAGTGGCCGGACAAAGTGGCCGTAAACCTGTAAGGAACACCGCAACCGGCCGCGCACGTGATGTGGAGGCGGCGTTGCCCCTTTGCGGCGCCGGAGAGAAAGACTCCCTCGTCGGTTCTTCCTCCATCCTCGCGACGACCGCTTTTCGGCTTCATTCCTTTCTTCTTGCATGTATTTTACTCTTTGGCTCTGCTTGATCAGACTGCCTACATTACCATCGCGCTCCCTTCCTCGTCTCCTCGCCCCCCAGATCGCGTGTCTGAGTACTCCGCTCGGATCGCTGTCGTGGCTTGATTTCCGATCGACGTACCTGGATCCCAAACTTCGATAATCCTTCGTTTACGGCCTACCTGTCTGTTCATGTGTACCGTTGCTTACATTACATAAAACCTTTTTTTAATATCTCTTCAATTGATCCACCGGTGCGACCGATACACCATGAAGATCCACTCTTCGCCGCTTCTCCTGCTCCTCCTGCCTGCACTGTCCACCGCGCTCACGGATTCGAGCTCGGCCAACAACAGTGTGAAGGATTCTCTTCTCGCCGAACGCGAAGCCTTGACCCCGAATGCCGTCGAATTAGATGCCGTCACCGCACCCAAGGCCGCCAAAGGGACGCTGGACGCCCCGATCGACGGCAAGGATGGCCGGCCACACGCCGGTCCCTGGGTGGAAACAAGTGCAGAGCGGGATCGCAAGAAAACAGGCTCCACCACTTCGTCGGAGGAAAAGGCAAAGGGCGATTCTAAAGCCACAGAGAAGCTGGGTCCTGATGGTAACCCAATCCCTTATTCCAACGACGGCGTGATGGATGACCCTCATCGGACCGGTCCCAAGGAGGGTACTCGTGGAACAGAGGGTGGCGTGTCGGAGAAGTTGAGGGAGCCATACTCTAGCGAGAAGACTCCGGGCAGTCCGAAGGAGGCTCCGCCGTTGCCGCACAGCGAGTCGCAGAAGCTCCCGGTGTCGGATGAGGATGAGGTGAAGGACACTAAGAGCTCGAGCACTGACTCGAACTTGGGCAAGCTGGAGGTATTAATTGAACTACGAGAGTTTGACAACGCATGCTGATGCAGTCCAGAAACCCGCCGACTTGCCCGATAAGCCGCACGACATCCCCCCTCCGAAGTCGCCCGCCACGGTCAAAGACAGCCCTCTCGGTCTCGACAAGCATGGCTCTCCCCAGCCTGGCGAGCCGCTCGCAGAGGGGACTGCGTTCCATTCGTTGTTGTTCTCCTTCACCATGATCATCGTCTCGGAGATTGGCGATAAGACTTTCCTGGTGGCCGCACTCATGGCCATGCGTCACCCGCGTCTGCTCGTCTTCTCTGCCGCGTTCAGCGCCCTGATCTTCATGACGGTTCTTTCGGCTGTTCTGGGACACGCTGTGCCTACCTTGATCCCCAAGTCTGTGACAAAGCTGTTGGCAGCCGTTTTGTTCCTCGTGTTCGGTCTGAAGATGCTCAAAGAAGGTCGCGAGATGTCTCCCGACGAGGGTGTCGGAGAGGAAATGAAGGAGGTCGAGATGGAACTGGAGGAAAAGGAACAGGAGCAGCGCCGTATGAGCCGTCGCCGCTCTTCTGTGACTCCGCACTCGCTGGAAGCTGGCCGTGTTGGACGACGCAAGTCGCGTTCGTCTGGCAACCGCCTCCCTTCCCCCCCGGAGAGCGTCTCTTCCTCGTCCTCGCGGGGTTCCTCTCCCTCCCGCAACCGCTTGGGAGACGTTCTTGTCGGAATGAACAACCTCTTCTCGCTCCTCCTCAGCCCCGCCTGGGTCCAGACCTTTGTTATGACCTTCCTGGGCGAGTGGGGTGACCGTAGTCAAATTGCCACCATTGCGATGGCCGCTGGCCAGGATTACTGGTGGGTGACTATCGGTGCCATCTCCGGACACGGACTGTGCACTGCTGCGGCCGTCATTGGCGGCAGTGCTATTGCTGGCAAGGTCAGCATGCGCGTTGGTATGTATCCTCTCTATTTGCTTCTGCGCACTGGCTAACGTATGCAGTAACGCTGGGCGGTGCCACGGCATTCTTGGTCTTTGGTGTCATCTACATGTTCGAGGCCATCTACTAGACCTTCTGTCCTTGCTTGTTGGCATATCGGGCGGTTTCTTCAGTATAGATTATGCGATAATGGTGCATGTACTTTAATATTCGTGCCTTAGCGTTTAGGCAACGACTTTTGCCGGAGTTGTGATTCTGACAGCCACTCCCTATAAATATAATTTGACCAGGCGATACCGTAGCATAACTCGGAAACAGCGCTAATCCTCAGCGTCTATACACCGTGACCTCAAGCCCCAAAAACACTATATACCCAGCCAGCAAAACCAACCCAGCACCCCGACTCGGCCCCAGAAAAACAACCCCCGTAAACCCCACCGCCGAAACCCACACCATAAACAGCTCAAAAAGCACAAAGTTATCCCCATCCGCCTGATTACGAAGACCCCCCGCAACAGCCACAACCCCAACACAAAGCGTCAAGAGAAAGATATTACTCCCTGCAGTAGTCGCAACAACGATACCCCCTTGTCCACGAAGCCCACTCATCACGGAAATGAGCTTCTCGGGCAGGGTCGTCGCAAACGCGATTACCGTTAAGCCGAAGACGGTGTCTGATAGCTGGAGAGAATCGGCGATTGAAGCTGCGCTGTGGGCGAGGATATACCCGGATAGAGAGAGCGCAAGGAGGCCAATGACGAGGTGGAAGATGTGGTGGTGGAGTGAGAGTGGCTGTGATGGATGGGGTTTGGCATTTTCTCCTAGGAGAGGAGAGACCTCTGAAACGGGTCTCGAATCCGCGGTGGGTATATCACCATCGGTATCACTGTCACTGTCGCTGTCTGACATCTCAGGAGGGTCGGCTACACCCTTGTAGATAGCATAACCCGTGCAGATGATGTAGATGGTGAAGATGGCGATGAGGATCCCGCCCGTGACTCGATTGAGTTGGTTAAAGAATGCCAGAGCCACGAATAACGTCGTAATGAGGAGGAGAAGCACGGAATAGATCTTTGCGCTCCTGTCGAATGGTACCCCGCTTGCATGACAGAGTAGACCTAGCGAAAAGGCACCTAGGATGTTGGAGATCGTGGCGCCTAGAACGTTGCCTAGGGCTAGGGGGGATCGGTGTTGGAGGATTGCGGCGATGACTACGGTCAGCTGGGGAGGTTATTAGTATAGGGGTAAGAAAGGGGAATGAGGGGATTGGTAAGTACCTCTTCATATTCGGCTCCAGCGGTCAAAAGAGCGATAAGTGTTGGGGAGATGCGTAATCGCCGTCCTACGATAACGGTATGGTCGAGGAATTTATCTGCTCCGTAGTCGAGGATGAAGATCCCCGCGATGAATGTTGCGGTGTTGAAACAGAGGGTGTCCCAATCCATTGTGGGACTATATGCTAGAGATATTAATGATCAGATTAGTAGTGTACATGAGAAGAGTGGTTGGGTTGTGTAGTTTGGTTTCTGTTCAGCGGCGCGATTAGGTTGACGGGTCACATGATTCGATTCCACTGGTAGCCAATTGAATTCGCTAGCTAAGAATAGATTGGACGGTGAGGTATTGCTCGCTGAAAGTTTGTGATGAATGGAAGGGCTCGTTGGTCTTACGCATGTGTTTGCAAAAAAAAGGTGATAATGAAGGTTTACCCATACTGTCCTAATCTAGCACATTGTTCACGGCCGTCGAGACCCATATTACTTTCTCATAGAGAAAATGCCTCGAACTTTTCATATAAATTGGCGATAATGGGCCCGTACTATCTATACAGGTGGTAATTGGACGATGTATAGCCAATTCCGCAGCAAAAGAAGCCACAAGATGGTATAGGCACCGGTATCAGACTAATAAAAGAAGGCCGAGCTGTGCATCTGCAACACGCTTTCAACTTGTTACTACCAACAAGCATTCTACAGCCACAGTCCCATCTAGACCTAGGTGGAACACATAGATACATTAAGAAAGATCCTGAAATCCCGGATTTGCCCTTCTATCGGTATGTTCCCGCTGCAGCCTACGAAAGCTTTTCGAACTATATTTCGATAACCACTCGAACGATTTGCTCCATTTTTCATTAAATAAACAAGCCAATACATACCAACAGCCTGATATAACCCGCTACTCTAGGAAAAATCGCTATAATCATATCGTCATCGGCCTGGCCAGTCCGGCAGTCTGATATCGGCCATAACTTCCACACAACACAATCTTCCGGCTCATTTGTACCTTTTATGGATGTCCGCATCCTCCCTCTCTCTACAAGGCATAGTATTATCAGCATAAAAGCTCCCGATCATGCATAAATCAACAAAAGCTTTTTTAGGGTTTTAGGGTTTAGGTTTTATTAGGGTTTTTTGACCCTACCGCCTAATTCTGCCGCTTACATAACCGTGTTACCCCAAATCTGGCAGAATTCTTAGGGTCTGACCGCTGAGGCTCCCCTGGTGGAACTTCTCTCCCTTTTACTCCTCCTACACCTTCCGCCAACCATCGCCAGTCAACCCCAGCATCAAGATTTCATCGATTTCCATCCAGGGGAGACATCTGGCATCAGTTTTGGGCCCTTTGAGTGAATAGATCGCCAGTTTCACGTGCTCCGGTTGCTGACCGCCTTGCTTCCTCTCGGGGAAGTTTGTTATGGTAGAATGGCGCGATTGGCCCAGTCCCAAGAGCCTTCTCAGTCCTCGACTGAGCCCTGGAATGCGTCCAAGGGTAAGACCTGGACCGGAAGTCCGATCCGGAGACGCGTGACAAGAAGCCAAAGCCGTGAGTTGGAGGGTTCCAGACCTCAGCAACACGACGATGATGGCGAGGCGTCGGTGGGTGCCAGTCGGAGAAGGTGGAGAGGCCTAGCTAAGGGTCGTGTGGGTGGAGAGGGTGAGTCTCTCTACCGTTTGTTGGGATGCCTCTCACGGTCTTTTAAACAGGCTTGGATGTTGTTGTCGAGGAATCTCCCCTTCGATCGGCTCAGAGGCCTGGCCAGTATGCAAACCAGGTCATTCCAGAGACTCCAGAAGAGGAAGCCAATATCTCTGGCACCACCATCCTCCCCTCAGAACCGGACAATGATCTAGATCCGGATATCATGGTGGAGGCTCTTCCCGACGTGGAGCGTGCTGCTGCGAATGTCCTGGACTTTCTCGTCCCCGGGTCCGCCGACCCGGTGAGCATCATTAGCACCGCGAAGAAGCTGGGAGACCCTGCCAGCACTCACAGCAGACGTCTGGAGCGGTCGGTGACCAACCTGAAACATGAGGCAAAGTACTTTGGTCAAACCACCCCTTTGGACTATCTCGATGTGGAGCGGATTGCAAAGGTCAGTGGGCTTGAGGATCGCTGGAAGCCTGTTCTACACAAAGCCAACTGTGCTTTCTTTGCGTTGCGAGTGCTCCTGGCTAGACCTGGTGCAAAATCGTCCCCAGAGCAGGCAATCTCGGGTATCCACGGAAAATTTCCTCTGCCTTTAATGACAAACCTGGTCGAAAACGATGTGCAGAAATCTGTCGACGAAAGCTACCTCAACAAAGATACTTTCGAGCTTGCCCTGGAAATTCGTACCCAGTACATTATCATGCAGCTTGAAGCACACCAGGATGACGACGACTTTGACCCAGTTGAGATACTGACAAGTGGCTTCTTCTTGAATCTGCCCAAGGATGCGCCCGAGGATGCTGAACGTCGGCTCCGCGGCTTCAATCTGGAGAGGTTCACTGGCCTCAGGCAGGAGCTTCCCTCTAGATATCGAAGCGATGTTGAAGATCGATACAACGATATGCGTGTGGTGCTAGAGGTAGACGGTACTATTGAGGCACTCAAGGGTGACTACCGCTGGCAGAAATTCGTTATGCAGGCTGCCCGATGGATTCGCAAGAGAACCGACGAGATTAACAAAGATCTGAAGGACACGCATGACGTTTACTCTAGGTCAAAGCCCCGCCACAGCCTGGGCAACACTGTTGGCTTCTCTACGCCTAGTAGTCAGCGGAGTGAAAATCGTCTGTTCACAGTTGAGAGTACTACGCGGAGGACTGCTACTCTTTCAGATGCTCAAGGGTCATCACAGCCTTTAATCCGAGCCACCTCCGTGAGCTCACAAAGGGCCGCTACACCTGCGCCTGCCCCCGACACTCATGATGTTCCAGATATCATTGAACCAGAGACAACCGTGCCAAGGGTCGCTTCAGTGGCCAGCGATGATTTGCCCCCTGGTAATACGAGGGAGTCTACTCCGGAGGCTAGGGATGAAGTCAGGGATCGAAGGAAGTCTTCTAGACCGTAAGTATTCCGACAATGGTACTCTGTTCTGTGTGCTAACCAGAGAAGCTCCTTTCTGAACAAAGCGGCAATAAACCGAGTGATGCAACGTCAGCAGCAACTCCGAGGCTCGACTGAAACGTCCAGTGCTCACCGACAATCGGACTTTGTCAGACCGAACGTCTCTGGGACCCAGCAGTCCGCATCCGACAGGCGACAGACCGTATCTGCAATCCCACCACGGCAGAGCTCCGTATCCGCAGCGGCTCAGGAGACCTTTGATGCGTCTCGTACGCTCGTGAATGACGACACCCACGTGAACGATGACACTGAGCTGTATGAGGAGACTGAATTGCACGACGAGGCTCAGGGGAATGACACCGAGGTATACGAGGAGAACCGGTTGAACGACAACTCCACGGCCATCGATGAGACGGAGATTACCGTGAACGACGAACCTCTTGATATAAGTCAGCATACCGAGAGTCATCCAGAGAGGTCCCACAGTCCTCCAATGGCCAGATCCGCTTCGAGACCCCGTCATGTGTCTACTTCTACACTGGCCCCGCCTGTAGCGAACAACCTCTCGCTCCCCTCGAGCAGGGATGTTTGGAACATGGCAAAAGCTCACACACGTCCTCGTCTAGATACCTCGCGCCCTGCATTCATTGACCGTCAAGAGAATGCGGTGCGAGTATCCCCTGTCAGCCAGGCGTCGGACACCAGAAGTGTTGAACGGAGGCCTCGTGGGCGACCTCCAAAGCGCAGACGTGAGGCCAGTAGTTCCTCCGACAGTGATGAGTTTGAAGCCGACGACCGTGAAGTAGACACCGAGCGCCGGCGTGCCAACAAGCCAGTGCAGACGCGGCGGAGTAAGCGTGCAAGGGTAGACAGTGGTCGTGAAGAAACCCGGGATGGTGCCGAAGATCAGCGCCGGCAGGGTTCGCAAGGTGCTGCTCAATCTCCAGCACGCACGCAGGCCGGATCCCCCCAAAGAGACAACAACCGAGAGACTGCGTCGCCGGCACCCAAACGTAAAACTGGTTCTGGCCGAGGAAGACAATCGAGGGGCTGGTCCGAGGCCGAAGATGCACGACTGGTACGCCTGATCGAAGAACACGGCGTTTCGTGGGCGAAAATCGAGAACGAGAACCTGGTCCAGCCCGAGAGGGAAGGTGAAGCCCGGATTACAGATCGGAACCAGGTGCAGTTGAAAGATCGTGCACGGAACCTGAAGATTAAGTTTTATCGGTAAGTCGCCATTTCAGTTATCACCTCGACATTGAAGAAAACACATCCCACTAACAGAAACTAGGGAGGGACTACCAATCCCCAAGAATTTTGGTGGTGTGACGATGAAGAGGGGGGATTGCGAGAGACTCGAAAAGCTCGGTATTGATTTATCTCGTGAACGATGAAGTGGGTGTAGTTGGGCCTTGGTTCACAAAAGTATTCTGATTAATTTGTGCTGGTCCAAGAATGAGTCACGATACCTTTACGATTTTTGGGGGTTGGGAGTTCTAGGTTATGTGACAGTTTATTGGAGTTTATGACAAATTGGCAGCTTAATGATTGGATCTAATCATTTTACCACTTTATGGCTAATATCAGAATGGATGCCTAAACAAGAACCTGGTTTCAGCTGCAGATAACCGCGCTCATTAGACCTCAAGTCCCATGCTGATGAGCTCTTCGCAAATAATCCCATGTCATGTCCCCTTTTCCTCCCCACCTACATATTGGCATCAGCATCCGCAGTTATAATAGGAGATATTCATTAGCCATCAAAGAATTTTATGTGAAACACACGATTTACGACCTTACATAGCACATTAAATCCCAGTAAGTACCATAAGGAGAACACTATATAAAAAAAAAAAGCCCCCTCACGAATGACCGCCCCACCCTATCCACACACGCCAGGCCACCGCCGTATCTTCAATAACTTCCCTTACTCGCCCGGCCACACGATCTACAAGACCGATGGTTCCCGGGCTCGACTCCTCTCCCGGTATCCACAGCCCCTGCCCCCGTTCCCCGTTGCGCTGCCGTCGAAGGATCTGCGTCGTCGTCAAGCCTTGCACGCGTTCAGCATTCTGTCGGGTTAGAATCGTCCTCCTTTTCCTTCTTCCCGTGCCCTCTTGTCGCTGTTGCTGTCGCCAATTCCACGCCGCTTGTTGGACTGCGGGGCCCCAGAAATTTCCTAATGCTGAGGCTATCTCTTCGCTATTGGCCTCACTCGAGATACTATAGGGGCTGGTGGTAGTGGCGGTGGCGTTGGTACAACCCACAGTCAGCGGCGATGGCACAGCAATAGACGGACGATGCCCCTGCTCGTAAACCAGCTCGTAGCGCCGCTCCAACAGCCAGACAATCGGGCAGAGCGCCATCGAAAGCAGAAACAAGAGACAGACGATCCACCACGGCGAGGCCTCCTCCGCTTCCGCTTCCGTCATCGTCCGGAGTCGGTTGATCCAATGCGGTGAGTAGATGGTCAGGGTGCGGTGGGCGATGGAGACGGAGAAATGGAGGGAGCCGCGGTAGTTGAGGGCGCGGAGATGTGATGTGAGGCGGTTACGTAGGATCGAGACCTCGGTGTCTAGGTTGGGTATGTGGCGGTGGATGGTGAAGCTATTGGTATATATGAAAGTTGGGGTTAGTAATCTGGTCTTTTATTGTGTACTAGTAACCGAGCCGGTGATATCATATAGAGATGGATAGAGGGGTAAAGTACGATTTCAGTGGAGATGGGTCGGAGCAAAAGCGCTCGCACCATCGCTTTAGCTCGTTGTCTATGTTGCTGGCCATTGTATGATCCTCGGGGTGAGGGCTCATCCCTGCCTCGCATGAATCCAACGCCGTGTAGTCATATTCGGCTGTGGATGGTAGGGTCCGATGCAACGGTCGAGGGTTATGGGTAGTACTCTCACGCAACACCTTGATGGATTTATTGTCCGTTGGGCCGGCGAAGATAGTCTCCGCGAGATCTAGAGTGAGATCAAAGTCGATTACAGTGGTACGTCGTGATCGCCATCGAGATCGCCGCCATCTTCGCCATCGGGAGCCAGTAGATTCGATGTGTGAGCCCTGGATGCCGAGCAAGGGCCGCGGCGGCAGCGTCATCTGCCTATGGATCTCATGGAAGAGTGCCGCCCTGTCATGCGAGAAAATCGGAGCCAGGGTGGTGGAGGTGGAAGGGGGGAGAGTGTCGGATTGGATGTTGGTTGCGCTGCCGGCGAGTATATAGGCCGAGTCATCTAACCGGACCCGGACGGGGATAGTATCCAGAGTAGGCGCCGACGACGACGCATAGTCGAGATATTCTGCGTAAGGGGGCGGGGCGTCGTTATGCTCGACGTTTTCATGCGAGAGCAAGGCCTGTGCCTCCTCAACCGGCGGATTGGAATTGGAGAGACGACCCATGACTATGCTATCGAGGAGACAGTATGTGAATCGGGTAAGACGAAGAGGGGAGTAATATAAGCCTTGGTTGAGGCTTAGGCAACCGGGGATTGCATTTTGGGAGCTCAGCCACAGGATCCTCCCCATGGAATCAATGCACTGCCGAGTGGCGAATGCAGCCGAGCAATCAACCTCTGCTGTCATCCTACTTGGTGAAAAGAGCTCCCATGCAATCCAGTGGCTATGCTACGCTATGCAGATACTACTTATGTTTGATCATATGTCTCGAAAACCAAGATACCGCATTAAAATGATGCTTGGAATATGCCGGGCGAGATAGGATAGATAAATCTGGCTGCCTGCTGGACCAGCATCCCTCCCAGCTAGCTTGGTTTCTCATCGTATGTATGTATATGTACTACTACAAAATATATATATCGACTGGCCAAATTCTGAAACCATAGTCATCGGCCCACTCCGTCATGAAGGTTAGGGCTTAATTACCGGATAACCGGCTTTACATGGTTACGGATCGAGTGGAACGGAAAGCGGCGAAGAAAGCGGTAAAGAGATGGAATTTATTCTATTGGTATTATGTTTTTGGACTGGTTAATGGTATTGTGTTACAGTTACATGGGATCGAATTGAGTGGTATCTCCAGATACGAGGTGGTTGAGGGGTAGCATTGATAGAAGTCTCTATTCCCACCGGAAAAAATTGATTGAAATTTGCTTCTACAGCATCTTTAACGGCAAAGTTCATTACGGTCAAGTCCCATGAAAGTCACCGGCCACTCGATCCAGTGTTGCATGTTCTTGGGCAACCCGTTCCGTATTCGGGCCAAGATGTGCTTACTCCAGCCTCTCATATACCACACCGAGCTCATGTACTCCAGCACTATCGTACAGTGGGCAAGGATGACCAGTGCCACCGGCTCCTTTTTCTCGACCAGAATCACAAAGTCTTCGGGGAGCTGAAACATCAACTCGATGATCGTATGCACAAAGGCCGGACTCTCATCCTGTCTTAGCCGCTCCAGGTGAACTTCGTCAAAGTAGTGCACCAGGGCTTCGAGAGCTAAGCCATAAGACTCGCGATGGGCGGGATCAGCCACGCTGTGGTTGATCAGCTGCCGAAGGCTTCGAATGTGGTTCTTGTGCTCCCAGAGCTCCAAACCAACCGACTTATCCAGACGTGGAACCCGACGCCCCTCAGTGCGGGTGGTGGCCAAGGTGCCGGTGAAGACATGCTCTCGATAGGACCCCAAGATCAGCTGAATCCCCTGGACCAGCAGCCACCACTCGGATCGGCCCTTATCACTGAACACCAGATACTGGCCCGGCCGCGGCCCACGGGCTAGATAGATGAAGCAAACCATCACCGCCGAGATGTAGGCTCTTTGGCAGTTGGTTATATCCAAGCTGGAGACAATCGAGACTACCGGCGGCAACCCAAAGGCAAAGTGGTCGTCAGCCTGGGTCTGGTAATGCTGACTCTTGCTCGGGCTCTCGTGACTAAGATGCAGGGCCGATAAAGCGAGAACCAGGCGAAGCATGAAAGGGAAGGTCATACTCCATTTGAGGACGTGGTGTTGCCAAATCGAGGAACCCCCGACTTCATTGGCTAGCGTTCGGTAGGTCGAGGTGGCAAAGTGGTGGAATAAGTCCAGATCCGCTAGAGAGATACCTGGTCTGACTGGGGCTTCGCAAAAGATTGCGCCAAGCTCCCTGGGGGTCTCGTTGAGCACCTTCTGCCCGGTTGGGATGATCGGAGTTGCTGGGATTCTTTCTCCTGCCACGGGTTCCGCCGCGGATGGGGTGGATACCGATAGCGCCTCTCGGGTCTGGGCGAGAGTGGTGTGCCTCGATGACCGGGTGTTGGTTGTAGAGGGCTTGGTAGAGGGCTTGGTTGAGGTCGGGCTCTGTGGCTTTCGGCCATCTCTGACCTGAGGGGTTGGATATGCACACGATGTCGAACGAAAATGGCAAGTTGAGCAGATGGGCTTTTGCTCATCGCACTACTGCCCGTCAGAAGGATTCAGGGGAGCGCTGACCAGCCGGAGATCTTGACTCACCTTGATCCGGCGTCGTTTACAGCTCAAACATCCCAGGCGGGATTTCGGATGTGATCTTCGTGCCCGGGGTCTGGTCTTGATCGAAATGGGTCCCATGGCCTTCTGGTCGGGCGGTTGACTCTTCTCCCCACGAACTGAGTGGTGTTGACGGATCATTCTTCCTTAATTGATGGTACCAACAAACCGAGGGACGGTGGCTGAGCATTGGGCTCGGCATCGAAAGTGGTGAATGATAGTATGATGTATGTCTTGGATGGCATTTCAGGGGTCATGGAGGCAGCCAGAGAAATCGGCACCCTTACCAATGACCGTCCATCACCGACTCTTGTTTGATTGACAGGCCAGGACCGCATGCTGAATTTTCCTTTCGAATCCACCGGCGTTAGGAGGTTTTGTTCAACGTGGCGCAGCAGGTACAGAGCCAGTTTAGTCTCCAATCCTTCAACCCAAATTTGACTCCCATAAGCCATGCATTACATGAGTCATGCGTACAGCATATCTAACAGTTAGTAGTATAATTACTTGCATAATTATGTATCTATCTAAAAAAAAAAAAGCCCATGACAAAGAAAGGTAAAAGAACATACAGTGATTGTCAGGAGAAAGGGCCACTGTGGGCTAAAACACGATTTAATTCATGATGATAAGATTGATGATAAAGAATGGTTGTGGATGGTGGAGCGGGTGGGCCTTTCTAAGGGACCGTACTGTACGGTCTAGATACCTCCTGTGTAGAAAGGCAGAACCGCTAGGCAGCAATATTACATACAAAGGAACTGGACTTTTTAGCTAGACTCTGTTCTTATTATAATTATCCTAGTGATGTTGCACAGACCGTTTGATCCCTGCGCTTGGCATCCTGGCCTCGTAGGATCTAGTTGGAAGCATCTCAGCTCACAATATCATCATCTTATGTAACCTATCCATTAATCAGAGTCCTATTTTATGCTGGCAGAATTGCCGAGCCCTTGCCCCTGACAGGTGCATGTCGTGGTAGTACAGGTAGTAAGTAGGTAGCATGTAGATCCTGTCAGAGCGCGGGCTTGGCAATTCTGCCGGCAGAAAATAGGACTCTGATTGATCGATCAGTTACATAAGATGATGATATTGAGGGAGCAGATGCTTCTCACGAGATACTAAAAGGTGACTTATAGGTGAGGGTCTCGCAGCGAGGAGGATCGGGATGCCCGATATGGCAGTCCCGTGAAATCCCGGTAGGCCTCTGTTCATTCGCTTGAAGCCCGCGTGGGATCCTGAGGCTATCCACATTGTTCGGTATGCATAGACAGACTTTCGTGTCATGCTGCCTACCAGGGATCCGTGGATGCCCTCTTGTCCCTTCCAGAATGACTCTTCGGGCATAGACTCGGAGGTTCTCCCGCCTCGGGTCGGACCTCGGAATTAGGTGGGCAACCCTGAGACTGAGTATTGACTGCGTGAATCAAACTACCTAATAATAATCCTGTTATTCAATATGTGCAGAAAGCTTGTGGGTCACAACTGTTTCGTCACGCCCCACGAAGTCCAACGGTACCGGTCGAGATTGCGTCTCCCTCGAGAGCTTGGTGGTTCGTCAACAACCACAGGGGAGTATCTGGCAATATTTAAGACACTCTGGATCTGCCATCCATTCACATTGGGATCACTCACTATCAAGACTCTCGTTTTCACTTTCTTTCAGAATCTGGTCCTTCATTATCTCATCTTCCACCTTCTCGATGCCGCCCACCGGCTCGCTCGTTCGGCGAGGACTCGCCTCCTTGGCCCTAGGTGTCGTTGCACAGGCCCAACTTTGGGACCAGACCATTGACACGACCTATGGCCCCGTGAAAGGCTTCCAGTACTTTGACCAAGCCACACTGGAGACTTACTTCAATATTTCCGAGTCCAATGTCACCGCCTATCTCGGAATACCCTATGCGGCGGATACCAGCTATCAGAACCGCTGGAGACCTCCTCAACCTCGTCAGTCATGGAATGAGACCTTTCATGCGGTTGATTTCGGCTATACATGCCCGACGGCCATGTCCACCAACTCCAGCGAAGACTGCCTGAATCTGAATATCTGGACCAATGCCGCTTCAGCCGACGCTAAGCTGCCCGTTATGGTCTGGAATCAGGGATCGGATCTGTCCAGCAATATCCCGTACTGGTATGGAGGCGGCATGGCCTTGAAAGATGTGATTCTGGTGTCGTTCAACCGCCGGGATGATGCCTTTGGCTATCTGGCCCACCCCGAGCTCAACGAGGAGGGCTTCAACGCTACCGGTCACTATACCTCTGGAAACTACGGCGTTCTTGATTTCCTCGAGGTCCTCCAGTGGGTCCAGGCCAATATCGCCAATTTCGGTGGCAACCCTGATCGGGTTGTAATTGCTGGACAATCCTTCGGTTCTTCCCAGGTTTATCATGCGGTCAACAGTCCTCTTTTCTCCGGCCTGTTCCATGGTGCAATCTCGGAGTCGGGGATCCGTTATCCCTATGATCCGATGCTTGCTGGATTAGCTACTTCCTACAACAATATGTCTGCGGCTCTCAACCACGGTCTTAACTATACCACATTCCACAATGTTTCCAGCATTGCTGAACTGCGAACTCTTTCGACAGAGGAATTGATGATTGGATCCACTGACTCAGTCAACAACACCTGGATCAACTGGGTCGAGGCTCTCTCGTGTGGATATCCAGATATCTTCAAGCCAGTCCTTGACGGATACGTCCTGCCCTCTACCTACCTTGAAACCTTGCGCAACGGCCCCGCCAACGACGTACCTCTCATCACCGGTAACACCAAAGACGAATCCGGAGCGTCCCCGACGACCAATTACACTTTGGCCGAGTACCGCGAATACAACACCCTCCGGTACGGCAAGGATCTCGCAAGCCGTTTCTTCGAGCTCTACCCAGACCACAACAACCAGACCATCGCCATGGACGGATGGAACAACGCAGCACGCGATCAGGGCAAGGTAGGGTCGTGGGCCTATGCAACCCAGTGGTATGATTCCGCGAACTCCGACTTTTACACCTACTACTGGACCCATGCACCCCCCGGCCAAAGCCAAGGCGCCTTCCATATGTCGGAGATCATGTACGCCCTCAACGCCATGTATGCCTGCGCCGATTATTACCCCTTTACCGACGAAGATTATATCATTGCCGATCAAATGTCGGCCTATTGGGCCAATTTCGCCAAGACGTTGGATCCTAATAGGGGTGGCTCCTACACTAGCTCTGGTCTGTTGAGTCGTTGGGAGCCTAATAGTAATGATGGAAAGCAGGTGGTGATGGAGTTGGGTGATGCTTTTCAACAACAGGTGATCACTAGCCCGGAGAAGGTCAACTTTGTTATGGAGTATTTCTTTCAACAGACTCCTTACTAAGGAAATGGCGGAAGGGGGAAGAGAGGTTGCGAATACCAAGCTGAGTGTGGGTTGTGATATATAGTAGTTTTATCTTCTGACAATCCTTCAATACGCGAAGGGTTCATCAGTCTGTATTTATATATATATATATATATATATATATATATATCTATTTTTAATTTTCTGAGATCTAGACACATTAAGGAGATCGCGCGGGTTCCAACTGAGGTATCGAGAGGTGCCAATGATGTCAACGTAGACTGGTTCTATATATTATAGTAGTGAATGTCACATATGAGGTGGAATCAAGGGGTTCATCAATACCTGTCGTTGCTCAATTGCTTTGGTATCAAATTAGAGCATTACGGCCCCGTGTTGTGGATGAGGTACTAGTACGAGATAGTAATCCGGCACTTCGTATTCCTCAGATGTACTGCCACGCGCTAGTCCATTAATGGCCATCCACGCGCGTCCCACTGGGGCCCCCGGAATTGCTCTCAGTGAAAACTTGTCGAGAACACCAAACTCACTTAACTCGACTGATGACAAGGAACCTAGTGTGACCAATTCGTGGTATAAACACAAAGGTGGGCCTCCCAGGGCAAAGGGTAACGTCGGGTTGATCCGCATGATATATACCCTCAGCTGCCGACCGCCCGCAACGTCAACTTAACTTCATTCACCACCTCAACATCGCGCTCGACCATGGGCGCCCCGCCACCTACAGACCCATCCCTTCCAGTGGGCTCGAATCGGATCTCAACAACCCTCCGACGCAGCTGTGTCTTCTGTCGCACCCGGAAAATCAGATGCTCGGGCGAATCCATCTGCAGTGCTTGTGAGAAGCGCAACCTCAGCTGCGTCTACAGTCCTGAAGCTCGCAAGGGACGACCCAAACAAAAGGGGACAACAGCACAGCCTCCACCAGACTCGGATACACAGATCACCAATGGTGGAGAACCTTTACCACCATCGTCCTCCAGGATGCCCGTGGAGGGCGTCTCTCACAGCCCCGAGTCTGCAACCAACCCTGCTTTAAACGACATCGTGGGCGATGAGCTGGAGCGAAGGTTCAACGTCTGGTTTATCACAAAATCCGAGTCGTGCTCTGATCTCTTCCAGAATTCGATCGTCTCGTATCGGTGGGACTTGGAGCATTCTCCTCAGAAGACCCTGTCACTCCGTCCAATCAAACCCCCTTTGAGCTATGATGGATTGTTGTCTTTTATGGCTTCTGAGATGGTGGGCATCCTGCCGCTTCGTTTCAGTTACTTGGGGGACCAGCGGCCGGATACGCCAAACCAAAGCTACTACGTCTCGAGCTTGGCAGCGGACACGACGCTGACAATGTTCGATGCTACCGAGCTTGATTTCGATCCTCTGCTGGCGCTGGGGAAACATCTTGTCCTACAGCTGGTCGACGTGTGGTTCTCCGCACATCCTTTATCGCCCTTGATGTCTAAAACGTTACTCACAACGGCGATCCAAGAGGAGACGGTGGATAGAGCCCTTCTGGGGGTCATCTTGGCCGATGCGTGCGATATACAGCCCATCACGAACGGGCCGCATGGAGGTGTCCACAACGACCCCCAGGCACTATTCGACATGACTGTATCGCAGCTGAAGCAGCGCGCTCTGTCTATTGGGGATTCACTTGTTCTATCGACCGTGCAAGCAATATTCCTGATCGGATGGAGAGAGTTATGCCTTGGCCATGCCCGCCGCGCTACTTGCTTGTCAGGCTACTCCTGCCGCATTATTGCCCGCCTGTACACCTGGCAAAATAGTAGCGGCCGGATGTGTAGCAGAAAGCTAAATGGGGTTGATGTGGGCGCTGTTGAACGGGAACTGGTGCAAAATATCTACTGGTTGTGCTTGGCCACCACCACGTGGGCCTTCATGCAGAGCGACCAGCCATTCACCGTGCTCACCCCGGAAACAACGCCTGAATTTCCGTGCTTGGATGAGAATGCCTCGGCTATTCTCCGCCTGGATCGCGCGTCGGGCAACATCTCTACGTTACCATCACAAGTCCAGGCTATGCGGTGCCTGTGGCCGCTTAGCCATATCACTAGTACCGTGGCGCATATCTATACATTATATCTCAATACGCCGGCAGAGGACAAGCCAGGGCAGTCAGTCCCATGGCAGAAGCAGCATCTCCATCAGTTGCACCAGCTTTTCCAGCCTTGTTTTGACCGATCTGTGCTGGCGTTAAGGATGCATAGAATTCTCCTCCACGCCATTGAGCTCGTCACGAGCCAGGTCGGCATCATATCCTCGCGCTACTTTCTATTGAATGCTTATCATAGTATCGCTATCCATATGCTCTTCTCCGGGGACAAGGCTGGCCAAGAGCGACAGATGATCTCTCCGTCTACCATTGATTCTTTCTGTCAGTCCGCTTCTGCACTCCTTGCCATCACTCAGCAAAGCTCTCCGCAACCGACAGGTCTGATGTCAGCACAAGTGAACCTAGGCATTGAGTGTTCGAATATGATGCTCTACGGTCTGGACACATGCAGCAGAGGCCTCTCATACATCTACACCCGACGTGAGCGGGGTTCGATGGAGGAGCGCAGTACGATTAGCATGAGGCAAACCCAGCTGGTAGATATCGCCGGTCAGCTGTATCAAGCTTGCAAAGGGGATGCAGTGTCTCGTCTAGGATCCGCGTTACTGCCAGTGAAGAAACGATTCAAGCGTGCAAAGGTAGCCTTTGAGCTTCTTGGGTCGCCTGCAGTTCCACAATCAGTGCTTTCTAGTCAGAATGAGAGCAATCCTACAGGTAGTTGGGCCGCCGCAAATGATCTCCTGCTGGACCCAGGGTTCATTGACCAGCTGGCAGGCCAGCCTCTTAACTCTAGTCCCTCTGGGTCTCTGCCGGCTATGGCACCCGACCCGTCCATGGCATTCCCTGAGCATCCTACTGAGGTCATTGACCCGGGGTTTTTCATGAATGGTTCGGTCGCAGCGCCCCTTCTGGGGTTTCCGGGCCTTGCCAAAATGAATATGCAACTACAGGACTACCTCTTTCCGGAAGAAAGCGACCCAAACCAGGACATCTCTGGTCTCTTTGGCCAGAGCATGAGCGATAACGCGACTTAGCAATTCGACATCTTGTTCTTCGCCGAACTAGTATGGCAATCGTCTCAATTAAGTAATAAGGTCCTTTCTAGCTGCTGTACACAGCTGGATTGCGGACGGGGTATCGTGTACATCTGAATAGGCACGTTCAACGCATGCATCGAGGCTCTACTGGCTGCAGCATCATGACTGCAACTCGTGCCTCAGCCGGTCTACTTCCAATTCTGCCGGTTGCCCCGGTGCCTTCATATAGGGGGCACTGTACTGTTGTTGTTCAAGCATCAAGTTACCACCCGCAGAGGCTATTTGTTCCAATCGCCGCCTCTGCTTTCTCTCCCAGGCGCCCCACACAATCGCAGCACTTGCAATAACACCGAGTGGAACACCCACTCCGACACCAATGGCTGTATCGCGGGAAGATGAGGAACCGGAGGAACCTGAAGAGGAACCTGAAGAGGAACCCGAAGAGGAGGAACTCGCGGTTGACGAGGCAGTCGAGAGGGAGGTGGAAGACGAAGAACAATTCGTGGAAGATGCCGTATCGTTCCCCTTTGTGGTGAGATTCGCCAGTCCAGCATACCCAACCAGCATCTCGCCCGTGGCCACCTCGAACGAGTTCCCATACGGACAAATCACGTCGCTCCCGTTACTAATCGGTGTACCGCAACAATACGTCGAGACGCCATCCACATAGAGAAGGTTGATAATGGAGCTGCCGCCACTTTCGTTGACATCCTCTGTTCATTGTACACATAAAAAGTCAGTTTATTCGCACGAATAATGGAATTCGTATGGGAAAGCACGCACGACAAACTGAGGGACAATTATCCGACTCCCAGTTCGGATCGGTACAACCTCCTCTGGACAGAACGTATGGCTGTTCCCCCGTGTCCATGCAGAGGTTATTCGATAGACAGATGTCCGAGGTACCGCAGCACGCCGAATAGGTTTCCGAAGAGCAGGGGACGTTTTTCGTGGCAATGTCACCATTGGGGAAATAGCAGGTATTTCCCGCGCTGACTGTCGTGCATGATGCGACGAGAAGAACGAACGAAGCGGCAATCCCCCTGGTACTCATAGCGAATGGACAATAAATCTTCCAAGGAACCACAATTATGAATAGGAGAAGGAAGAAAGGAAGGAAGGAAGAGAAACCCCCAGGACAAGGCTGAATGCACGCATTGCGAAATCCAACGGAGAAACGACCAGACTAGCCCACGACTAGAATATTAATTAATGCGGCTCCTCCTCCTCCTTCTCCTCAGCCCGTGCCAGTCGGGCCTTCAGGCGCAGACAGACAGACCAGGATTTCCTTCATCGTCGCAGAGAGGTGGGGTAGGGTGACTGGACAAGTTAAGATTGTCCTCACACCTTAGTGCTTACGGGATCGCTAGCCAGCTACCAATAAGACCCTTCCTCACTAACTTAGCCTCTTTGTACCACAGAGCTAAGAGTGTAGTTAAAAATGAGGAATTCATCGTGCAATATCCGCGGCTGGGCATGGCCATTAGGAATGCCTGCCCTCACAACGCTTATCCACTTAGTGTCGACCTGTCCCTCGTTTCCGAGCTCCTATTCGGGTATAGCTAGTTTTCCACTTCACCGCTAAGCAAGGGTCTTTTTTTTTTTTCGAGACTCGACAATAATCGAGATAAGAAAGAAACCCCTTGACCGTGCAGATTCCTCCTATCTACTCCGTAATCATTAAGCAGGTCATGGCGTCTTCATATCCGGGAATAGTAATCAGTCCCCTATATTACCCCCTCTTATATACCCCAAGCTATTTAGAGCACACAACGAAACCCCCCCATGGCCAGGAACATATATAAACTCATCCATCCCCCGCCCCGAATTCAAATTCGGGACACATTTCCGAAAACCCAAACATGTGGCCACTGGCCATATCAGTGGACCTGATAGATGTCTCTGCGCCGCTGCGGGGCAAAGGGTTTAATCTCTTCCATTCATCCCCTGCTTAGCTAGTATTTATGTAGTATGTACTAACCGAAGAAAGGAAGATGGTAATTAATCAGAGTTATACTATCTACTACCTACATAGTACATTCCAAGTAGATAGATAGGTGTCTAAGTAGGTAGTTTGTACCAATAGATAATTTATTACCCTTTCATAGATGGAAGAAAAGAAATCAGAATGTATTCGAACAAAGGGATATCTCAAATCATAAACTAAACAATCTATACATAGGTGCGTACCAGAATCGACCCGCGATACTAAGTAGTACCCAATCCATCCCCGTCATTATGTATCTCAATGCCTAGGCATATTTCTCCACATCATATCACATCACATCACTCCCATAGATATACATACATACATACAACTCCCCAGTCCCCCACCACCATCACCCCATATCATCCCCCTATCCCACAACAAATCAATCAATCAATCTACAACCCCACCCCCAAAACAACCGCCAAAACCCCTCCCCCAAGCACTCCCCCAAACCCACCCAGAGAAACCACAGCCGCAGCCCCAACACTAGCACTCGGACTCGCCACAGCCGCCCCACTACTAACCGACGACCCGGAGCCGGACGCCGAAACCGAAGGCGAGGCCGACGCCGACGCCGCAACAACCATCGACGTCGCGGTAACCGACGCAGCAGCAACAGTCTTGGATCCGTCCTCGTTGGCAGGAGAACTAGTCATTGCGATTCCGGTCTCCACGATCGTGGGGTTGACTTGGATGGTGTCGGGGGAGGTAGAGCCGGAGCCGGAGCCGGAGGAGGAGTCAGAGGAGTCGGGGGCGATTACGATGCCGTTTTCGGTGTTGGCGGTTGAGTCGCGTTTCGTGTTGGTGGTTAGGTTGACGGGGGTATTGGCGGTGGTGTCGGTGTTGTCGGTGGTTGTGAGGGGAAGGGTGGAGTTGTTGATGAGCCAGGTGGTGGTGTTGCCGCCTGAGGTAGGGGGTTAGTTTTTATTTTAAGAGGAGTGGAGTGGTTGGGTGTAAATGAATGTGGTAGGGGAAAGTAGGCAGGTGTGTATGGGAGGTTGGACTTGTGTGTGTGTGTGTGTGGTGGGGGGATAGACGTACAGTATTCAGAAGGAAATCCAGAACAAGGAGTCTGGCATTGCGTAGAGGAGACTTTGGTCTCCGGTGGAGGCAGCTGGTCGCCGCAGTAGCATTTGTTACCGTTGTGGAGGGCGAAGATGGGCTGGTTTTGCTTCGTGCAGACTTGCTGGCAGTAGCCCTGGGATTGGAATTGGTATGTACCCGTGGAAGTCAATTGGCCGGGTGAGGTGTAGCAGCCGACGGTGGTGTAGGCGGAGACGCTGGTCAGAAGGGAAAGCATAGAGAGAGCGAGAATATTGTTAGATTTAGGCATTTTGATAATAACGAGGGAATCTGTAATTGATTCCTGTTGATAAAGAGTGGAGATGTGCGTATGTACGTTGGTAGGTAGTAGATACAATATAGAAAAGAACGAAGGATAGATGGCGCTGATATCAAAACAAACACTGGCAGGCGTCCTCAACCTAAATACTACTGGTTCATCCCATTGTCAGAATGGTTGGTTGGCACCCCGGCTGACCCAACCCCTTGGGAACTCCCGAACTTGACACAAAAATCGGCGTGTGAAACGCAGCAGAATGCCGATCTGATGATCGCGTGAACGAACGCCCGTCTGGTTCTCCGGATTCCAAAATGGTTCGCTCGGCTCCACGTCCCGCGCGTTGCGGCCGATCCCTTGCTGTCTTGGGGCGGTGTTTCATCATCGTTCCTGTCGCTCAGTCCTTGGGGAAGCCATCTTAGTGGCCGCTACGCCTCCGCTCTGCGTGTTTGCCGTTCGCCAGGTCCCAGGGCGAGGGATGATGTTTTGCCCGATGATGTAACGATCGTCGCACTATCGTTTTCTGAGACCACCACGCGGCCGACTATCGATTGTCAGACGCTCTTTGGAGTTGGGGGGTTTTGTGGGGGCTTGGACTGCAAGTCCTGCCTGGTTTTGGGTTGTTAGTCGAGGTTTTGTCTTAGTCAGGGCTGGGGGGTACCTGATTTGGGGGTTCCTGAAGTTCCTGAGGTGCCTGAGTGGGTGGATTGCTCGGGTATTGTCGTGTTCCTGACCCATGGATCGGAGGGCGGGTGGCAGAGTGCGGATGGACAAGGGATCCATCGCGAGGTTGCACCCTTTTGCAGTTTGCACCTTTGCACCTTTGCTTGGTTTGCCCCGATCACGAGACCGCCCTTCATCCCCTTTCGTCCGGCTCTTCTCGCGTCGTCTTCGCATTAGTCTTCAGCCACTCCGCCAATTTGCTTCTGTCAATGCTCCAATGTCCCGCATAAATCACCGGCCTGCTAGGCGCCGATCATCACAAGCTTGATAGCGCCACACTGATGCACTGACGTCTTCGCTGCAGAATGCGATGCAGACCTGCTCTCATCCGAGGCTGCCGTGCAGACCAATTCTTGCGTCCAACGATGGTTTCCCTGCGAGGCCAGGGGGGAAGTGATCCCGAATGAGTGGAGCTTCGCCAGTCAATGTCGCCTTGATGTCGCCAGCCAATGATGCCAGCCGATAATGATATGCAACAACAAAAGGGGTGTCGCCATTGCCAAACCCTTGTGAGACTAATGACTAACAGCGCATCCATTGATTTGTCACCCCATCAAAGCAATCGGTGCTAATCGGTTTTCGGTCTATTGGTGACATGGCCATGGAAAATAATACTCCGGGGAGTTGCACTAGTCATCATTGCACCTGGTGCAACTCAATGGCAGCTCAATCCAATGCTACTGAAGTCATCGGCATAATGTATTCAAGCCCAAGACCTCCACCTTTCACCGCATCTATCGCCCCCAACATCGCTTACCGCGTTTTCAACATCGTCTGCCTCGACCTTCCTCCTATGGCAATACTTTCCCCAGCTGGGCGGCCCCATCCGCTTATCCGACAGCCGACTTATCATCTGGCAGATACGAGAGGGGGTGGCTATCACGGCAATGATTGCGCAACTCTGCGATAAGATAACCCAATGCCCTGACGTACGCCCTGCGTCGGGCTTCCCCTCATTATTATCCCCCGATCCCCCGATCTCCCCTGGGATCTTTCTCCAGCAAATGCTTCCGGAGTTGAAGATGTCCAAGTTTCAATTGCTCCCTCTTGTCGCAGGGCTGCTTGTCCCCTCGGTGGCAGCCCTCAGCATCCCCTCCCCGCAGCAGATTCTCGATACCTTCACTTTCGGAGAAACCAACGATCTCTGTCCCCTAGCACCCAAGGTTGAGGTCCCTGACGATGGGCTCTTCCCAGCTCTCAAGTTTGTCGAGGACAGCTCATACAAGTCGCGCCAAGTCAATCGCCTCTCCAGGGCCGTCCAGGTCCCAACCACGGTCGACGACTACATGAGAGATCCTTATGACGAGAAGTTCGCCCCATTCGTTGACTTCCAGAAACTTCTGCAGACCCTCTTTCCCCTCACGTACGTCTCCATACCCACCTACACCCCCACCTCTAACACAACCCAGTCACTCCTACGCCCGCGTAGACCACATCAACCGATTCGGGCTCGTCTTCACCCTCAATGGCACCGATGACTCTCTCAAGCCCCTGCTCTTCACCGCGCACCAGGACGTCGTTCCCATCAACGACCCCTCCGACTGGACCTACCCCCCGTTCGAGGGCCACTTCGACGGCGAATGGCTCTGGGGCCGCGGTTCCAGCGACTGCAAGAACGTCCTGATCGGCCTCATGTCTGTCGTTGAAGACCTCCTCTCCCAAGAGTGGGAACCCACTCGCACCATCCTCCTCGCCTTCGGTTTTGACGAAGAATCCCACGGCTTCCTCGGCGCCGGGTCCATTGCCGAATTCCTTGAAGAGAAATACGGCCCCGACAGCTTCGAATTCGTCCTCGATGAAGGTGGTAT
Source organism: Aspergillus sclerotiicarbonarius CBS 121057 (assembly GCA_003184635.1). Taxonomy (NCBI): domain Eukaryota; kingdom Fungi; phylum Ascomycota; class Eurotiomycetes; order Eurotiales; family Aspergillaceae; genus Aspergillus; species Aspergillus sclerotiicarbonarius. The sequence goes on from KZ826393.1 coordinate 94,146, forward strand.
GGGTCTCGAAACCGTCGACGACACCAACGACGGCGTCGTCTACGCTCTCCCGGGCGTCGGCGAAAAGGGCAGCCTGGACATGGTCCTCACCCTCGCCGTCCCAGGCGGCCACAGCTCCGTCCCACCCCCGCACACCGGCATCGGCATCGTATCCGAGATCATCTACGCCCTCGAGCGCGAAGACCTCTTCGTCCCCGTCCTCGACACCCACCACCCCACTCGCAAAATGCTCGAATGCCAAGTCCGCCACTCCGCCTCCCAAGTCGAGCCCTGGCTCGCCTCCGCCCTCCAATCAACCGACTACGTCTCCCTCGCGGAGAAACTCGCCTCCTCCCGCGGCTCCAAATTCCGCTTCATCCTCCAAACCTCCCAAGCCGCCGACATCATCACCGGCGGCGTCAAATCCAACGCCCTCCCAGAAAAGATCAGCGCCGTAGTCAACTACCGCGTCGCCCTGCACCAAACCCCAGACCTCGTCAAATCCCGCGCCGTCAACATCATCACCCCCATCATCCAGAAATACAACCTCTCCCTAACCGCCTTCCCGGAAGACGACAAAGTCGACCCCTCCCTAAACAACCACCTCACCCTCACCACCCTCAATGGCGCCCTCAGCCCCGCCCCCGTCAGCCCAACAGACATCCACACCGACCCCGTCTGGGCCCGCTTCTCCGGCATCACCCGCTCCGTCTTCGAATCCGTCCCCAGCCTCGATGGCAAGACCGTCGTGGTCAGCGGCGACATCATGACCGGAAACACCGATACGAGATTCTATTGGCCCCTATCGAGGAATATCTACCGGTGGAGTCCGTCGCGTGCTGGCCGCGCCTTGAATATCCATACTGTGGATGAGAGAATTGATATTGATATTCATCTCGAGGCTATGATGTTGTATTATAGTATGTATACCCTTTATCTCTGATCAGACGGTTACTGTTGTTCGATCGACTAACGCATATTGTTAGGCCTTATTCGCTCGTTCGATGGCTGGTCGGACTCGGGGGCTGTTGCTGAGGAGCTTGCTCATGATGTGCTGTGAGCAGCAGAGCTCACTTCCGCTTTAGGCTATGGCCTTTGCGTGTGATGCTACGTATGAGTCTGTCCTTGGATTACTTGGTCCTTGGCGCCAAAAGTTCATCTCTGGGATCTGAATTTGTTATTTGCACACGTCCTAACGATCACATCTTGCATGCATCTGATTTATGACGCAATGTCCATGTGCATCCGCTCTTATGACTCATGTCTATCTGGTCTATCCTTTACTCATCTACATCATTAAGATTGACCAATTATCAGTATTATTTGCAGCAACTCATGCATCGAAATTATGTACTTGGCGACCCACGATGCTCAGACACTGTAATCCCACGGCACTGAAAACAAGAATAACGTAACCATAGCCCTGCTAAAAATAAAAAGCTCGGATATAAATATGTAACGAGTGGCCCGCACGTCGGATGCTGAAAGAATACTGGTTCCACTGAACCAAGAAAGGCATGGTACAAATAGGTATATATATGAACGAAGGATCAATCGCCTTGATTGAGCAGGAGCAAGGCAAAGGCACCACCCATGACTGGTCGGGCAATGAAGGTGATTGATGGGTAACTGGATGGGTCAGCACAGTGATGCAAGGGTTGCCGAGGCAGACTCACTCTCCACTGGTTGTATCGTAAAGGTCCGTCATCGCACGGTTCGTGGGCGTTGCGCTTATCCACTCCGCAAGATCATCAATGAACATGTTCCGAGTGTCAGATGATGCAATGGCAGCAGTGAACATCTCCCAATCACCTACACAGAAGGTTAGTAACTGAAGCATTCCTGTGGATTATAGAACTCACTCTTCGTGTAGTTATGCCTAGTGTCGAGCGGCACTCCGTACTTCATCTGTACAGTGGGGTAGAAGGTACTTTGCATGTCATACACCGATTGAGGAACCAGGTTCAGGTTCAATTCCCGATCAGCATACAGGTTATAGAGAAGACCTGAGTATTTGTCAGTATAGACTGACAACGTCAAGACGGGGAACAAACCATGAGTATCGTTGGAGCCGTAAGCCAACGTCGTATGAGGAGGGTTTGCATCCTGCGCAACACCCAGAACCTGCCATCTGTCGATGTAGTTATGAGCGATGGCAGTATAGTTGGCCGCGTTGTCAGAGTGATCGGTCGCGTTACTAATGACAGCCATGGCTTCGATTCCGATGATACCTTTCAAGGCCAGGTTGGTCTGGTTTCTATACCTAATGTCAGCATCGCTTGTCATGCAGGGTCAAAACATGGCGCATACGCTAGGCTTCCTGCAAAGTCATCTGTCGAGATCTGGTTGGCTGGATAAATCGCATCTTCCACGAGATACGCTGTCCACTGGTTGAGCAGAGTATAATGCTGGGATAGGTAGTCGTTTTGACTCGCTTTCTGTGCATATGCCAAGGCCATGATGACCATGTTTCCACATTCTTCGAGTGGCATCGCCTCGTCATTGCCGTCCGGGTGGCCTGTAGCGTTGGGATAGTGGCTCCCCACATCGTGCATGGCGTACCTATTGGGATAGTTCCCGGACTCCTGAATCTCAAACAGTGGCTTCAGCAACAGTTCGAGAAGCTCTGGGTTGGTGTACAAAAAGATGGGATGCGCCGGGAAGATGACGTCGACCGTGTTCACGTTTCCATCCGAGGAAATCTCCTTCATAAAAAGGTAGGCGTTGTCTGGCGATCCAACCAGCTGGGTTGCACCAAAGGCTTGACGAACAGTGAGCGAAGTGATTGACAAGTAGTTCTGGCCAGCTGCAGCAATGGAATCCTTGGCTACCTGGCTGTCCAAATCCGACGAAAGCGAAGAGAATGTCGCGTAGTCGTGATGGAAGAAGTCCAGCTGGGCTCGATGTCAGTATAGCTCTTATGCCTGTCGGTTCTGCTACTTACAGCATCCGGTCCTGTACTAAAATAACTGGTCCACAGAGAAGGCAGAATCGTGGTTCCACTGCTATTCCCTTCGTACTGGATCGCGTCGGTCTGCGCCAGACCAATCGAGTATAGGACTCCAGCCGATGACTCAACCGATCCAAGGTCATGAGCAAATGCAAAGATCGGCCAGTTGGTTGAAATAGCACGATAGTCACTGTCCTGGGAGTCGCCTAGGGTTCCGTTTGCAGCAAAAGCTCCCCGAACATCATCAGCCACTCCCGATTGATAGGTCATGCCTTGACTCTTGTCTGTCGCCCAATACCAGTCTCCCCATTCTCCCTGGTCACTGACCTCGGAAAATGCAAGCTGGGTCTGGCGACTAACCTTGTGGTAGGCGACATCATTATCGGTGACCCCATAGTCCCATGTTGCAGTGGTAGACCGGTCTCCCGACACCCATTCTATTAACGAGTCAGACAATCTATCACACATCTGGAGCACCATGGTGCCTGGGGACTGGTATTAAAGAATAGCACTCACCCGCCGAGATATCTGCGTACAGCTGCACATCGTGGGCCTGGCCATCGAGAGATTCAATGTCCACGTCCACATAGGAGAAGACGAGGGATTGCCGCTTGAGATCGTTTGGCGTGATGGGAGAGAGGAACGTAATGTTCATTCCCACTTTGTCCGCAACGTTCATGGTAAAAACACTCTTCGTGGATGTGTACTCATATGAAGTCTGATTCACCGTCGTCGGTCCAGGTACTCCCATCCAGGTATAAGCACTACCATCGACACGAATCATACCAGCCCAGCCAGTGACCTGACCTCTGATCCGAATTATGACTTTAGTACCCGTCCAGGCCAGATCAAGCAAGATAACTAGGAGTACTCACCCCCAGAAAGTTGCCCATTCCCCGGCAAGATAGCCCCCATTACCTCCATCACTCCCTGCAGGCAGCCAAGTGCTCAGATACGGTGATTTGACAGCCAGTGGTAGTGCAGGAGGCCGAGCAGGCGAGAATACGGACGTGGCCCCGGCCAGGGAGGCCAGGACCGCCACCAAGAAACCTATGAAGAACCGAGACATGGTGATTTGACCGCTGGATACTCAACCCGCAAGCATAGTCTTTTATAGCCGTGCTTCCTTTGTTTTTCCCCACCAGAATGACGATGCCAAAATACTTTAAAGTTTTGTAGGTCGGGAAATGTGGCTCCTGGAATGGGGGCAGGAATGTCAGCGATGTTTTAAATTTTGATGTAGTGATCGATCCCACATTCCAGGGGAAAGGGGGGTATTTGAAGAAGGCACACTCGGATCGTCAGGAGTTTAGTCAACAAAAATTTCCAAGAACTCCACGACGCTACGGAAATGCATGATGAGAGCCCCAGCATCGTCTGACCTGTCAGCCTCCGAGTGGAGGGCGCTCATGCGGCCCACATCCATATGTCCGACAAAAGCAACAAGATGATTCATGGAAGGAAGGGGCCGGTATGAAGGCGTGGCGGAGTGTGATCAAGTCTTACCAAGCAATCTTTAATTAAGGCATGTAGTCTCGCGCCGCCATGCCCATATGCAACGCCGAGATTGCAGCTCAGCCTCGGGCCAGACGCAAATAGCCAACCGAGGCGAGCACGATGTGATTAAGAAAAGACGCCACTAACTCCGCTGAAATAGTTGGGGTGAAATGCAGTTGAGCATTGGACTGGGCCTCTAACGAGCGAGAGCGGGCTAGAAGCTGTCAGACCAGACCCCATGGCCTTCATCAACGGCTGGGGTATGCAGGTGACGACCTACTAGAAGCGGACATGAATGAGTGACAATATCATGAGTCCGCACGAGCAATACTGATAGATTAACGAGCGACAGGTGACAGGATCTTCCCCGAAGCTATCGTCAGGAGAAAGGAACAGCCAGCCAGCCAGCCAGAGACCTGCTCGACCCGAAAAGGAGGCTGTCTAAAAACGGCAGGAGGCAACATGGCGCTGGAGGACAATCGATCCTCCCGCCTCTTCATCGTCTCATTATTTGCCTGCAGATCGAAGGCCTGCGGTCGAAAGGGACCTCGGTGACGGCACCGTGTTTACCCCCCGAATCGCCATGTCACCGCCAGACTGTTGTCCCCATCGAGCCATCTCCATCGACCACGATTGCACCCAGTTACAGGCAAGGGAAAAAGTCGGCCAGCACCGGTCTGCTTGGCCTGCGGTGGGAGGGAACTAGATCCGTCAGTGTGACCGACATTTGTGATGCCATCATGTGAGAAAGTACATCTCGGGGTCCCCCTCATTCCCCTGCGTCCAGGAACCGTCAAGTCCACCGGTCAGAGGACGGGAGGGATGCAGGCATGGCTGCAGTGTGACCGGGGCCGACCAGGATCCAGGATCAGTCGGAGATGAATTGATGGGGGAAATCGGTTGGCGGCAGAGGGCGGCCCCGGTGGCTCTGGCTGGCTGACAATGCAGGTACCAGGCAACTGGCAAGAAGAATCCCCCTCCTTTTCTTTTTCCCGCCCCAGTCAGGTGCAGAAAAAGAAAAAGGAAAAAGAAAAAGGAAAAAGAAAAAGGGCGAAAAAGCAGGCATCTCAGCGATCGCTGCGATCGCTGCCGAGGTTATCGAAGGACATGGAGATTGTCCGAGTTCTTCTGGAATCCTGTGTCATCTTGGGGGGGTTGCCTGCATAACGTGCAGACGAGTCTCGGGTCGGTTTCAAAGGCGATAGTCTCGACGTTCTGTGTACCACAGCCCCGGGGGTATAAATCGATTCACGGTGGATGGCAAGACTCAGGGGGGTTGCAACAGAGATACTCCGTAGATAGTGGGAGGCCTTCTGCGAGAGTCCGACCCACCGGAGATACCAACTATGTATGTACAATGTACATAGTACACAATAAGTCAACTACTAGGTAGAAACTGTAGGGATAAAAAGCACAATGCGACCATTGTACTACGCTCGGTCGCAGTCAGTAACCACCACAGAATCAATCGACGAATCCACATCCACCACCCCAAAGATAGCTGAGACACCCGCAACCTTAGGTTAGCAGATTAGAAGCCCGCCCTTCCGATTGCGCCATTCTGTGAACCCATTGCGTTCTTAGTTCACCCTTAGCTAAATACCCCAAGGATTTAGACCCCATGTTTATTTTGACGTTTGGAGGAATGGTGTTCGGTACCACGGGTCTCCTTTCCATGGATCCATGCCGTCGGTTCGGTCGATAGATAGATTTGCAGACCGCCATCTGCCTTGCTTCTACGGAGTACATCCCCAAGGATTGGGATTCCTGCGCAGTGGCTATTACCTACTTCACCGCAAGGTGAATCCCTTTCTCTCTTCGAATTACACGACACAGCCAAGACTTACTGATACATCTCTCCATAAAGAGCAAAGCTATATACAAGAATTATGCGACTCTAACAAAAGTGTACAAAGAGGGATTTTTCTCCGTCGTTCATCGGCCGTCATTAGGTACTTAATCGGACCCGTTGTCTCGCATTTGACTCTCTTCCATAGGGAAGCTCTCTTCCGAAGGAACATGACGATAAGTCGGCGTGCGCCGACGGCGGCGAAGCACCCAAAAGACACCCAAGAGAATCCCGAAGATAGACGACCCGACCAAAATGAGAATGAGGAGGCTTCCGAGCCCGCGGACGACCTCGTACGCCTGGGAGAGAGCACCCACGAGATTCTTGGTATCCGCATCAGACAAGGCAGAATGGCCCTGGGAATCCTCGCTGGCCTGGGCCTCCTTGTAGATGGTCGACGGGTTCACCGGGGCGGGACCTTTGGACGATCCTACAAACCCAGCCGCCTTCCAGTTGTCGGGAGTCTTGGTGCGATGCACGGTGGAGGTCCCCATCACATTGCCCTCGTGGTCGATGGCCGCGACCGACACCCAGTCTAGGAACCCGTGGGCGATGTACATGGTTTCGAAATCGGCCTTGTTCACATAACCGATGAGCACCGGGGCTCCGCCATCATACGCCTGGGCGTAGAAGTTCCAGCCAGCCACATCTGTGGCACCGTTCCAGCTCACGTAGAAGACCGTCGTCAGATCGTCCTCATCGGTGCCGTATACAGACGCTACCAAGTCAGGAGGTGCGCGAGGCCGACCAGTGAATTCGGACTTGTATGCGCGGTAGGTCGAGAAGCGATCGGACGCAAACCGGGCGGTCATCAAGACATCGCCTTCCGGAGAGAACTCGCTCTGGTAACCTTGTTCACTCCAGCCAACAAAGACATTGCCGTTCGGAAGAATCTGGACATTGCCGCGCAGTCGAGATAGCTGACCATCCGGACGGTTATAGCGTGCGATCAATCTGGCCGTCATTGGGCTGGCTGCCGTATCCAGCTCCACGAATAGGGCCGACGAGACTGTCTCATCCGTCGTGATCTCATCAGAGGCATTGTTCAGGAAGGAAATGATATGATGTGTTCCGTTTGACTCGACAAATTTAACATCATGCTGCTTAGAGAAGACAAAGTCCTGGACGAAGTTGCTTTCTCGTCCACCCAATCGCCACATCACCCGGCCATCCACTCCGGAGATCATATAGATCGTATCCGTGAACCGCATCGAGATGATATAGTCGCCAGCAGCGTTCTTATCCACTGCGTTCATGTGCACGGAATCCCATCCCCATTCGCCCATTGGTTCGTCCCACGTGTGGAATCGGTCGGTCTCATGCAGACCCAGGTGGTCGGCCGAGTCCCATTCGAACAACGGTGCCCCCGTGGCCAGATCCAGCTCTGCAAATCCACCCGTCAGGAAAAGCTTCTGTTCCCCTGGGTGGCCCACATCAGTCATGTCAAGCATTTGCGACTGATAGACGCAGGCCAAGGCCGATTTGCCGCCATCGAGGATTTTGAATTCGTGGACATTGAATTCCCAGGTGTTGGGCAACTTGAAAGTCTGCGATTCGACCTCGTAGTGCTGACTCAATATCACGCCGCTTCCCTGGACGGCTCCGTCAAAGGACCGTTGTGCAATCAGGGATAGGTGTGGCTTGTCGTCGATATTGTGGACCGCTTTGAAATCGAAGACGTTTCGGTTGTCGAACATGGGTGATCCGGCCCAGATGAGAATCTGGTCGACGCGAACGACTCAGCTTTATCTGGGCATAGACTGCAGTGGGGGAAACTTACGCCATCTTGATCATAGATATAAGGCCCGACCTGATACTGCAGATGCTTGCGTGTTGGAATCTCCGGGTCGATCAGACCGTACGGAGCGACGAACCAGTAGCCAGGACTCGCACGGTCTCGATTGTGGTGGGTGATTTCGAATTTCAGGGCCCTGACTTCGGGGAGCTGAGGCGATCATAAGCACGCGACATTCAAGCCTCTATCTTGAGTACTAGCCACTCACCGTGACAAAGGAGGTAAGATCCTCATCTCGGCGCTGTGCAAATGCAAGTTGCAAAAAGAGCAACGCAAACAGACAAAGATTCATGATTCATGGAGGGGTAGAGATTGAATCTCCCCAGCACAGGAAAAGCCGAACGAGAGCAAAGGAAGCCAAGGAAAGGCGGAAGGGGGAGAAGGAAAGGAAGGGAAGGGAAGGGAACAAAGATAAGCAAGCCATCACGGAAATTGTCGAGTTTGATTTGCAGACGTACGCTTTGTACGGAGGCGCCCAGCCCGCCCAGAGAGCCCGCGTCAGGGAGGGAGGATAACATTGTTCACTCATGGACCCGGAGATCGGCCAAGGCCCCAGAGGATGGGACCAGGAGGACGCTAAAGGCCCTGGCCTCTCCCGATTTTCCAAACCAACCTTCTCGGTTCAGCTCCCACGCAATCTCGCGGCTGGTGATCCAATAGGGAAGGCATGGCGTGAAAGCAAATGATGTCTGCGATCCCGCGTCCACCACTAGACAGGCCTGGTGGCTGACGTTTGATCACGGCGACAGGACAAGAATAGTAGTGCAATGGGTCGGGATTGGCGGGTGGCTTGCTCCGATTACGTATGCCGCTAAAGGGCTGGGTCCGATTATCGAGATACTGCCAGGAAAAGGGAACATGGCAGCATTGGCAGCATTGGCAGGGTCCTCAGGGTTCTCAACTTGTCCTTGAATCGGGCCTGTCAGGCTCGGCTCGGTCGGTGGACCCGCTCATGGCTTTCCCCTTGCCAAGAGATCCCCGATCTTGGATGGAATCACGATACAGCAATGATTCATTCCGACTAGAAAGGTAGGTGGTCCAGTCGCTCCGAAAAAGAAACCATCAACTTAGGTTCTGAGTCAGCCCCTGATGCAAATGGCCTGGGTCGGGCCCAAAACGAGGCCACGCCCGCACTAAAGCAGGCTAATCCGGCACACTGGTGCAATTTGCAAGGCTAAATTTCCAGTCATGTCGCATTCTATTCATTCCAGTAACTTGTCAGGCTAGCATCATCATCATCATCATCATCTCATCATCTCATCATCTCATCATCATTATCGTCGTGGTCGTCGTGATCGTCATAACCATCATTACATACGCTCATGGCCAACATACAGTGGAACGTCAATTTCAAGGTGTGGAAACTGGAAAGCACCCTCAGCTGCGGCTGGCCAAGGCTTTCGAGCCCCGGGCCAGCTCGATGCAGAATTCCCCCCACTCACTGCCTCCACTGCTGGTCAGCACCTCTTCCGCAATCGCATCTTCCAGTCGCTGGCCGTAGCGCCGCCGGAAGTCGCTCTTCACGCGCTCCAGGTGTCGCGGCTCCCAGTGCAGCCGGACCAGCCGCGAGATCAGGAGCTCCGACCGCTCCTTGCCCGTCCGAGACTCGCGAAGGGCTTGGTGCAGCAGGAGAGCATCACGCATGGGCCGGTTGATGGCCCCGTTGAGGATGTGCGCGAGGGTCTCGCCCTGGAGGCCCAGTTAGTGGACCGAAAACGTTGCGGGACAGGGGACTATGGACACATACCACGAGGTTTTGAGATTTGCCTATCATGGCCTTGGCAAAATTGTGGCCATACATCTTCTCGTAGGCACGCAACACCTCCCGCAGGTGCGAATCGCTCCGCCGGACAATGATGCAAATCATCGCCGTCTCACCTCCGTGGGGCGTGACCAGAGCTCGATGGAGCTCGTCCACGTCGTGATCCACCAAATTCATGTCGATAATATCGCGCTCGCTCTGGCGATTCTCTTCCAAGGCAATGAACACCGCTAATCGGAACTTGTCGGCATTCAACTCGGCCTTCATACATTTCTCCAGGCTGTTGTGGTATCGTGAGTCCCGGAAGCACTCTTTGATCTCGCGGATCTCACGGTTGGTGCGGCCGAACAGAGACTCGATCAGAAGTTCGCGTCTGGAGGTGCTCGACTGGTAATAACAGTTCGCCCAGAACGCCTCCGACTCCCAGCGGCCAAGTGCCGTTGCATAGCACACTTTGCCAAACGCCCCATTTCCCAGATTGAGCCGGATATGCTTGGCTACGTTGACGCCCTTCCCGTGGAGCTTCACGTGCTTCTTATACTCCTTGCGTAACTCCAAGACCTCCTCGCCGGTTAAATGCGGCAACACGCGGATTAGGGCCTTGTTGTCGATATGTCGTGTATGTGACAGGGCTTCCTGAAGCACCCTTGCATCCGGCTCCGCATCGTAGAAACTCACCCGCTTCCGGCTGCTAGGGGGAATCACAACGAGAGACTCTTGCCCGGTGGAACCACGCTGCTCGTACCGCACGCGGCTGCTTTCCCTCTTTGCACGGTCGGTAGTCAATCCCTTGCGGTCCTTCCCATCCCTGGTCTTCTTTCGCCTGTGCTCCCTTAGTCCCCCGTCCGATTCGTCCCCCAGAAGCTCCATATCAGATATATCTTCGTCCAGTTTGGGGACAACGACTATAGGTGATGGCATCGGGGAGATAGTCTGGTATGTCCCTTTGTAGGGTTCTAGCATTGGGCTTGCAGGCCGATGGGTCGGGTCAGGGCCAGCAACCGAGAGGTTGTTGGCGGAAGAGACGGAGTGACTATGCGGACGGCTTGTGGCTCGGTTCCCTGGCGTGATCTCGACATACTGAGGTCCGCTGTCCAGACCGGTGGTTGAAGGCTTAGAGAACTGTGGATTGGCAGAATACTTGACATCAGCGTACTGTGGCTCTTTCGCTTGGGTAGCACCGGTTTTGGTGGAATATTGAGGCGCTGCTGAATATGAAAGCGGTTTGGCTGGGCTATCTCCTGCGCTCTTGGAAGCATACTTGACGCTGGGATCAATGTGTGCATACTGGTACTGAGGCGGGGCAGCGTAGGGTGTCTTAGCGGCCGCATCACTCGAAGCAGTGCGCTGATGGGTCGAAGCCACTGGAGTATATGCATTGCTACCGGGCATCGAAAGTGGGCGACCACTCCACGACGCATAGGGATTCTGCAGCCCCTCTGGGGTCACGTAACGTGTAGACGAGAATGCGGCTGCTGCGGTCGTCGCAGGCTCATCATGATGACTGGTGGTGGGAAGTGGAAATGCTCCAGGCATTGTTTGGCCTTGCCCCTGCGACGTCGGCGGTACAAAGCCCGGCTGCTCACACTCTGGGATGGGTGCCCAGTTGGACTGAGCAGTGGATGATGCAGGATGACCAGTATACTGGGACGAGCCGGGCCGCGTGTGGGCAAACTGAGTCTGTGCCGTATACTGGAAGGGCTCGGGTCTCGCGTGGCTGGGGTGGCTGCCTGTGACTTCCTCCTTCCGACGGCCATCAGGGCGCGATGGCTTATTACTGTAGGACGCGTCGCCGTTCAGAGCCCCGGACATCATGGCGCCATCGCGACCTGCAGATTGGGGGCGAGAATTGCCCGTGAACCCATAAACGCTACGCTCTGGGCCTCCAGGAAGGTCACCGTACGCAAGCCCATCTTCGTCCGAATCCGAGTAGGAGGGGTCCGAATAGCTGTCATAATGAACGGATCGACGGTGAGGTGAAGAGGGGTACTGCTTGTTGTCGCGCCTTGCTCCTTTGCTGTCGCCCGAATCGGAATGGTAATAGTAATCGCGGCCGTGCTCAGCTCGCAGGTAGGACGCCCGTCCATCAGATTGGAAGTCGGGGCCAGTAGGACCATACCGTGAACTGGATGGATGAGGGCCTCCTGGACTCGCGCCTCTGCTTCGGGATCTAGAGTGTCGCTTCCCATCCGCAAACTCGGAGGCGAGGTACCTATGGGTGCTTTGGCCGGTCGCTTCGGCGGCGGAGGGAAGGCGAGGGTCGCGAGATTTGGAACGCTCGCGGATACGGCCGCTTGGAGACTTGGAACGGCCTCGCGACCGTGGGTCGCCAACGTGGAGTGACATGGATTGAGGCTGGGGAATGAACCAGCACGACTGCGATGAGTTCGACGAGTGCGACAAAGTGCGACAAAGTGCGACAAACGCGACAGCAGACGACCCACCAAGAAAGGGCGAGATAGAGGGAAGAGCGGCAGTTGGATGCACTGAAAACACTAGTTAAGGTTAAACTTCAAAGCGGGATGGAAAAGAAGAAGTCAACGTAGGGGAAAGGGTCAAGAAGAAGGAAGAACTGGAAGCGAGGGAGGAAGAGAAGAAGACGAGTGACACTGGGGGTCGGGCGTGCGGCCAAGGCTGGAGGGAAACACACAGCAACTGATCATCGGCGGGATCGCGTCGAGTTCAGCTGAGCTGCGCTCCCAGGCGCGGGGCTGCAGGACAACCCCCATCGTCGTGTCCAGTCATTCTGCTCCGAGACGCCTTTTCTGGCCTTCCCTCAAGAAGCAGAGTCACTCGAGCCCGCCAGCGCCTCTTGGAGCCGCACCCTCTTGTCTGCAGCCTTGCGAGCACAACACTGGCCCACCCAGCGCGGCAATGTGCGACGAATATCCACCGGTCTCACGAATGACGGCGCAGCAAAGCTTGGGGTCCAGAGTCCACATTCCTCTCGGCTGGGCCGTGAGTCAACCCGCCCCTCTTTGCGTCAGTTTAGTGCTCGTATATCCTCCACCGGCACCTGGACGAACCCCTCGCGCAACGGCCGGTCATTGGCTGTCTCGAGCTCGGCTTGGCCGATCCGGCGTCTTCAGCCTTCGGGCGAAGGATCAAGGGTGCAGCAACCTGGACATGACGTTGGGTAAGCTGCTGGTCGCCATCCACTGGCCCTCTTACGCTACAGCTGACGCAGGTGACTAACAATCAAACTTCACGGCTACGGGAGGGCCCTTCCCTGATCCGACTGGCTAGAAGCGAATGATCTGTTCTTCCTTCATAGGTAGAGGCATGATCGACGGGACAGTTCAGACAGATGAAGCAGAGCAACGTAGAGGCAAGCGGCAGTCCCGTCGACAACCAAGTGTCTAGGGCTGACTCCTCGCCCCCTGCATGCATCGGCCGGGGTCGTCGGCCAGGGGTTCAAAAACATGGGTGCTTGCGCACAGGAAGCTCGATGGCTGGACAGTGGTTCTTTATTCTGACAAGCTGCTGACGAAAAAGCTGGAGAATACAAGGGGATGGAAGAGAAGATAAAGAAGAACAGCAGTCAGAAAAGGAAGATGCGGGGAAGGGGGGACACAAAAGAAAAGAATGACTAGACCAAAGCAGCCAGATGCTGCGTTGGGCACACAAGATTGGGCTTGTGCGGATTAGAACGACACTGAAACACCGAAATTGATATCACAGGTACGGTAGGAATGGAAGCAAAGTCTCGCGAGAGTCCATAGAGAGCCACACAACTCGGTACAACAGCAGAAATACATAGGAAATCGGGCGCTTCTCTCAACTATGCTCTCGGACAAATGCGAAAGGCAAAATACAACGTCCAAGTCACGCGGCTTCGTAAAATATTAAACACGAAATGCTGAGGCGCTTCGCTCCTGAGTTCCGGAGCCCATTCAGAGCAGACAAGGGGTATCGGTTCTTTCCATTTTATTAACGGTTTTCGGTCATGGTTCCCAACTCTTCTCCGAGAGGGCCTGGGTAGTCAATGAGGTCGTTAGTCCGGAACTACACGTAAACCCGCGGGTCCGGGACGGTACACGGTCGCGACCGCACGCAGCAAAGGACGAAAAGAGGCGAATATCAGTGAAGGCAGACAGAGTAGAAGATGGTGGGATGCTGAAGATATCCTGAACTGATTGCAGGCTGCAAATCATTACCGGAACCGACGCACATCGGGACCCGTTCTACCCGTAAAAAGCTTCTTCTGGGGAGCAACGCTGGCGACAGCAACATTACGGTTCAAGCGGCTAGTTCTCCACCTCTCGTACCAGACCACACGGCTCGCTTCCCGAAGGTCAGACCGCCACTCAGTAAAGACGGCCTCTTTGAGTTTGAGGAAATCGCAGTGCTCGGGGTCATATGGGTCAGCGAAGCCCCACGGGAACTTGCGTCCAACAGGCTCATCGCCGGCCTTCAGCGAATGGGGGTCAGGAGATAGGGTTGTGAAAGGGATGTGTTGAACAACGACTTGGGATCCAGAAGACTTGCGCGTGCTCTGACTGCGTTGGGAGGGCGAGCGTGGAACGCCGGGCTCCTGCTGGTCCGCATCTTGGTCTTGCCCCTCTTCGTCCTCGTCGTCGCTCTCGGAAGACGTGTACTCTTCCTGGTCATCCAAAGAAAGGATCTCCAGAGGATCGATATTGGCTTTCTTCAAGCTGTCCCAGACCGCCTTCCTTAAGTATGCCATGTGGGCTGCGGTGATTGTATCGGCCTTGCTGATTACCGGGACAACGGTAGTCTTTCCTACTATGGTCCGCAAAACTTGAACATCAAGGCGCTCGTCGAGGACTCCAATGACGGGGGTGTCGGTTGCTCGTGGGGTCCCCTGTGCAGCCCGCTCGGCAGCTGCTATATTCTGATCCAAGCGCACGGGGTCCAGGATCAAGAAAGTGCAATGGATATGGGTGTCGCGAGTTCCGGGTGAACGGACAACCTTCATTTCTTCACTCAGGGTTTCCTCAAATTTGCTCTCCAGGAAACCAGTCACTCCGCGTAATTGGATGTCAACGATATTCTTCTCCAGTCCTTGAGAATCCCACAAAGTCAGACCCACACGCTCGCCATCGATCTCTGTTTCCAGATAGTGGGAAGTGTAGCCTTCGTTGGCGGGGGAATGACGAGCTTGGTGTGCGACTTCCTCTGGTAGGCGAGAGGGGTGCTTGTGTGGTGGCAATTCCAGAGAACTTTTGAGGAAATTGAGGAATGAGGTCTTGCCTGAGTTGCTGGCGCCAACGACAAGAACACTAGAGAGCGGGTTAGCACTTCGCATCTCCTGGTAGTTGACTGTAGAGAATGCGACTCACTTGTATGGGGTTGGGTCCTTGCGCCGACGCAGCCGACGGGGGTTGTTGACGGTACTGACCGCACTGCTCGCGTAACTATAACGACCGCGATGTGTCATGCTCTCTGCTTGTGAATAGGGGTCGTTGGGCTCTGAGGCAACAGGCGTGCTTATCGCGCTGCGGGGCACGGCTTGTTGTTGAGATGGGGCGGGCTGGCTCGAGAGAGCAGCGACGGTGTCCTGGCGCTCATCGCCTCCAAAGGTCTCAAGAACCGGAGCCGGGGAGAGGTCTGGAAGACGGGGAGGCTGCTGAAACATCATGGATTCGCGTTGGCGGCGAGCGTCGTCCTCTGTGGGCTGAGGCTTTGGCATCTTCTTGCCGTTTTTGCTGCCGGACGACCTTCTTTCACCTAAGATTTCTATGGACTTGGAGCGACGAAGGAAACCCAGCGATGAGGTTCTGCGTTGGTCTTTGGTCTCCGTGACGACAGGAGGGACGTCTGCGGAAGGCTGAGTCCGACCCGGGGTCCGGGGTGTTGGTGATGCGGTTGCCATTGGTTTTTATTCTGGGCGGCCCTTCCCTAGGTACCCTTATCACGCACTCGACTGGCTGTAACACAAATGGGGGGGATTTGCCAAAGAAAAAGTGGGGACTCTGGGAATGAATCGTGTCTCAGATATAGACGGCCACTCTCATGCCAAAGGATCAGTCACTCTAGCGCACTCGCTTCCTTTCGAGCTCGATCTTGAAAAGGAAGGCTCTGGACGGGTCAATCGATCGAAATTCGAATCTCCTAACCAAAGCCGACCCAAAGTCAGTCCCAACTCAGATCACTCACGAAACTGGCGCCAGCAAGGTTATGCCGGGGGATTGTGCAGACTTTCGGGATGGGCGCAAGATTATGTTCTTCGGGTATAAGGTAGGTATGATCAACGTACCAAACTTACACGCTTATCCTGAAAACAGTCGCGTGTTCCTCCTCCTTTTCGTCCACTGTGGCACAACCGCCTCGCCTTGTCGACTGAATTGATTCTAAGTCAAGAACTAGAACGAAATACTCGAACACCGCGACAGTGTCAATACCCAAGGTACAATTGAAAGCGCACCGAGTCCCGCGATCACAGAATCGACATGCACAAGCCCAGCAAGCGATGGTCGATTAAAGCCCACGTCACCTCTATAAAGCGGTGGGGGTTGGTATTAAGAACAAACGTTGGGTCTGTCCGGTGGCTCAGAATCCTACCAGGGAGAGTCGAAGAGATGCCTGCTCACAGCGTCCGACTAATGCGGCGCATACAATTGAGATAAGATCAATAGTATCTGAAGAAAAGAAGGATGAGAGAGGTGGGAACAGAAGGACACGGCACAAAAGGATGACGGCGCTGGCGGGCAGATGATGATCGACCAGTGAGAACGGAGAACAGGCAATGCTTTCCTCTCTCCGAACCGACTTCATACGCAAACAAAAGCTCAATTGGCTCTGCCCGTCACGCTCGTTGGGGTCTCAGACCTTGATGAGCTCGCCGACAACCTTTGTGTTCGGTGTTTTGCTCTCTTTTCTTTTGCGTGGGATATTTTTTTTGCCTTTTCTCTTTGTCTCTACACCTCGTCGTCTACTAGGCGGAGAGGAAGCTCGGGAAGCTTTTTGAGCTGGATGAAATTCAGGGGCAAAACGGCAGCCGGCAGGGGAGCTCGACCTCTCCCATCTTCCCCCACTCAGCAAGCCCTCTAAATATATTAGGTTAGTAGTTAGGTTGCTTCTAACACCAGACTCGGTCTAGGGCCGGACGGCTAGCTGGAAAGTTTGGCTCTCACGCTGGAGGGGCAGGTCGTTTAGCGATTCCAGTCACGCCTCTTCCATGCAGTACGACTCCTTGTGCGTCGGTATAACCCGGGGGGGTCTATAGGGGGCCGAAGTCAGCTTATGTGGAATGGGGGTTTGCATCAGGACTCTGCTTTGTTTCGGTTGGAATGCCGATAGCAATTCCAGAGCAGATGGAACAGGCCGATCAATCAATCTCCTACAGGCACGACTGTCTGAATAATTATGAATGATCATCCCCAACGTTCATATCTCAACGCTCGTGCAGTACGGATCCAGTGAGGTTTGGGGTATCCGGTGGCCTAGAAGTTAGACCGGTATCTATCTACTAGTAATATCTGTTCGGTAGATACGGGCTGGATACGCCCTCATGCTGGCGTCAGGCGGTGATCAAAACTCCATCCACACACGTGGGTATTCCGTGCTGTCGACTGTCATTCATCCCTTGAGTCCGCCAGATTGTGATTGCATAAGGCGTGCATCCATTCCTGCTGTCGTCACTCTTCGATCATCGCTTCCCCAGCATACTGATCGGACTTGACCGGGTGCTCCGACTTGCGACAGATAAGCATTGAGGCAGGGGAAAACAGATACCGTACGAAGTACGAACAGTTCAGCACGCAGTTCTCTCCAATTGCTCTAGAACACACAAGTGCCCCCTTTTCTTTTTTTTTTGCCCTTTGTTAGTGCGGGGAGGCGCTCCCGTTCCAGTATAGCCCCAAAATCTTACGTGGCCGGGTATCAATACGGTAAGTAAGCCCATCAGTCACCAGTGACAGCAGCTGATCCCGAAAATTACACCCTTCCCGTCCTCGTCCGCTTGCTTGTCCCGACCAGACCAGCCCCTGAGACCATTATCAGGAACAGCCAAACCCAACCAACTCTCTAAGGTAAGCATGGCGTACCTGGTGGAAAACATTTGGGGCCTTCGACCATAAGCTTCTGTAGTACACACTACTTGTCTTGGGTCCCAAGTTTGCTCGCCTTGGTCGTATGTACTGTTTCAGCTGAAGTGGTCAAGGTGGTCGCAATCAAAACATCAGATGATCATGTCCAAGGAATGACTGAGACCTGAAGTACCTATCAGTATCTAGTATCTACAGAATAGTATAACCTGTTTGCTCCGTACTGTGCCCCAATCTCCACAATCCACATACCCACTCCCCCTCCCCTTCTGATCGTCAGAGTCTGGGTCTGTCTTCTCAACGGCTCAGTTGTGCTATCTATTTACCCTCGAGTCAATGAATGATATGATAGGGTCATGCAGGAATCATCACTCGTCCGACATCTCACTCTCGCTCCAGATCCGGAAAGGCAGGACAACGCATGGACTGCTAGGACACACGTTCGACCGTACAAGGTGTTTGAATTTTGGCCCGTTCGGGCCCGCAGTGTATTTCGCTTCCCCAAACAGCTCCGGACCTCCCGGCAATGCGTCGTCTCCCCACTGCCCGTTGAATTGTAACCAGTTGACTGGGTACCGCAGGTCGTAGGGCTGGAACGTCTGGCTGGATGCATCGAAACTATATGCGTATGCGTTTGCGATGGGATCCCATAGTACTCCTCTATCGGTGTGGTCCATTACTGGTCCGACGGGGAGGTTGAAATGCGGGATGGTGTGGTCGTGGGTGCTATATGAAGGATTGACTGTCTCAGCGGTGTTCCATTCTAGGGAAGGGCTATGTTGTGATCATACCCAGGTACTGCGTATACGGCATGCGTGCCATTCGCGGAGTAAGCGATCGGTCGTTTGCCTTTCTTTTCCGTTGCGTCGTAGGTAAAGGATTGGCCTCCTGCGTGCTGGCTGTACCAGAGTGCTTGCGGGATTCCGTTTTTGAACCGGATCATATTGTGCTCCCTATTGCGTGTTAGTTCGGATATAGGAGCGCGGATATTGGATGTATTGCGCACCAGTCCCCGATGTGATCTCCGAATTGCATGCCCAATACTGTGTTTCCTTGGTTGTACCTTTGACTCATTGAGTATGTTTTCTGACTAGTCTTCGGTGCTTCGGATCACTCACGCATAGAAGTAAAAGTAGAATGCGTCTACTGTCCCATCTCCGTGGTCACGAAGAATTATTGTCGATGAGACAGAGCCTTCTGTCTTGCCATTCGCATTTGGTGTCACGCCATGAAGCCATGCCGGCTGCGGATCAGCGTCAATTCCCTCTTTGGAAGTCAGGTAAACGCTGGTGTTTCCCAACTTATTGAGGCTAGCCAGATTATTGAGGGTTAGCGGTGACGGTGCTTCTTTGATCGTTGTCCAGTTCACCATGGGGTTCGTATGTAGAAGCTGTTGTCCGATATCAGAGGGCATGTACGTCTCCTCGCTATACAGCCAGACAAGCGGTGCTATCCGAGTGTTAGAGTGCTACAACTAAATGTCTTGAGACTTCTTACCATATTCCATCACGTAGCATGGTAGAGCGGTTGCGGTCACATTAAAGGAAACAATAGTCTCATTATCCTTGGCCATGGATGAGCGTAACTGGAGCACAGTGGAAAAGAACTGTAATATGAGGGTCCACATATTGACCAGTCCACTGTCATTGATATCCGTACGGAGTATTGAAACCGGGTTTAGTGGCGTCCGATGAGATCGCTTGCAACCCCAGACCGCAGGCAGCAGGATGATCCCTATCAGTATTCGAACGGCGTATTAGCGTAGTTATATTGCAGAGGTGTATCAGATGTAGGAAATCTGGGACCCGCCACACTGGGTGATACAGCCTGCAAGTCAATGCCTAGCTGACCTTCTGACACCTCTCATAACGAAGGTCATTGTCGCAACCTTTTGTTCAACCTTCACTTGGAAGCCAGCCTAGAGGTTGTGGCAGCTGATGGGGCTGGAGAGCAAATCATTGCTTTTTCCTCAGCCCCGTGTCAAGTACAGGCTGCAGAAAATGATGGAGCCCGTTCGTGATCGTCATTGCAGGGATGCTCCCAGGGTCCGGAGCATTCTGCATCGATATTGGTCTCGAATAGGTCGTTGTGAGATAAGCATGATCTCAAGCGGTGCATCTGATGGGCTCTTGTTCGGGATCAGGGATGGATGGATCGTCCAAGTCACACACTGTTGGGTGGGAGATGGCCAGATCCCGTGATGCTGGCTGTGGCCAGTCAAACACCTGATACCCATCCCATGCTGGATTCCTTGCTTCTCAAACTTTCCAGACATACGACCATCTCACCGAAACAATTTTCCGGTTGCCTTATGCATGGTCTCGCATAGTTCATGCGAATTAGTAATAGCCTGATCAGCTCACTTCTCCCTCTCACTTCCAAAGATAGCAGTATGCTAATGTGTCATTGGATATCATAAACAGTCAAGCCTTTCCAGCGTTATCTCCGAGTTGTCGACGTTATTCAGAGCCATACTGCCCACACCCCCAAATCCACCATCATGAAGTCCGGATACAAATCAATAGAACGCCACAGCTACAGCTTCTCTCCCGCCGCCGCCGCCGCCGTCGCCGCCTTCTCCGCTTCAAGCTCCCGTTTCTTCTGTGCTTCCTTCATGAGTTTGAATACCCGTAAATCGAGAGGAATTCTGTCACCCAGCCAGGTAGCACGTTGTGTGTGATTCCGCTCTTCCTCAGTATCTACCGTATTCGGATGAATCAGTGCACTCAACGGCCCCCGATTGATGACAAGCCAGGGCACAAAAGCGCCAAACTGTTCAGGAGTGAAGAGATTGACCTCGAACATGGCCACTGGGTGAGGCCCTATTGGTCGGTCAAAGAAGTCATAAATTCGTAATTCGGGAACTGCTCATGTCAGTGGTGTTGCGCATCGGGAGGTACTCGACATTCGACCACGCTAAGTTCTCGAGTACTTCGAAGAAGAGGGGTAGCTGCTTACATTCACGCCTGATTCTCTCCCACAGAGCTCTCGCAAAGGCGACCTGATCCGGGTTGTTCTTTAATTGCGTAGGTCAGTCAGAGAAACCACGATAGCTAGACCCAGGTCAACCAACCTGATAGTGATAAATATGGATATCAAAGCCCCCTCTGCGGTCCTTGGCAATGGGATCCGGAAATTTATCGTATGCTGTACTTCGAATCCCATGTTGAGGGTTTCTCAGGGACTTTCCATCTTCCGTTTTCTCTCTGCACAACCACCTGTTAGCCCTATCCCATTTCACTCGTTCATCTCATCTCACTTACACAGGAAGCGGATCCGATCCCTCATACCCCTCCAGTGGCCAGGGATACTCAAAAGCAAATTGATCCGTCATTGAGGGCTTATCCGATAGCGTCTTCTCCTCGCGTGGTTAGAAGCAGCAAAACGGTTGGTCTAAAACCGTTGAAGTCGTTCCTGTAGGCTTATCCTGCCTTAAGTCCAGCTGCGAAATATATATCTCAAGCCTTTTCGCGATGCAAGCGTTTGCGTGAATTAAAAAAGCCTCTCCATCCGAGTCCTTATCCGACAAGATATAGACACGTTCCGCTATCGGATACCGGACAACCGCACCTCATTATATTACTACGTTCAAAATCATCCGGATGTCTAATATCTTACCAATCATGTCTTGGATCGTGTCACGGGTATTACCACATCCTGGAGATTTTGTCCACTCATTTTCCCCGACGATGAGGCCATCATTAGATGCTTATGCAATGGGATTGCGAGATTCCGCACTTGTGACTAAAGTGCGGAACGGGAGGAGGGGTATTTCTTGGCATGGACGTAACTTGGCTTTCTTTTGTGGAAAGATGCAGGGTGAAAAGTGTTAGTATGCATCATCTCTTATATTAGAGATATTCTGGATTTTAAGGTAATAAGCTGGAAATGATCCTCATTGGGCATAAGTAACATTAGTAGTACTGATACATTTGTTGAATCCTTCGGGACTGCGTCGGCAGAGTTATATATATCCTATCCTGATAAAGGTCTAGACACTTGCTTGACCCCACTAATGATATCGGAGATGATTTGTAGGATTATATCATGCGCTTTGCCTAAGTATGAACTGTCAAAATGGGTAGATACAAGCATGTAGCCTGTATCAGTGGATATCATTTAATAGACCGGCCTCAGAACGCCGGGAAGCTAAAAGCCCAGTGTTTAGGTAGGCATGCATATGCTCCTAAAATCGCCAATGCTACCAAGAAGCCTTAACATCAATATGCCCATCCTCGTCAACAAACTTGCCCCGATCCCACTCTCGACCCTCGCCTTTCTTCGACCATTTCACGTCCTCTAACCGGCCCTCCGAGTCTTCTCCTGGCGTGGAGGTAGTGTTACTCTTCCACCGGTCCACAAAGTCGTTACTGAAACCAGCTTCCCGCAGCCTCCCCTCCCCTCTCTGCTTCCACCGAGCCCGATCACGCAGCGCTTCAAGAGCAAGTTCCCAGTCATCATCGCCATTCATTAAACCTGGGACGGGTCGGCGAGTAGACCTGCTGCCTGCCTGCCCGTCATCCTCCAAGTGCACATCCGTAGTGGGGTCGTAGTCAGGCGCAAAGTGTGCATCAATATTGCTCATGTTGGGCTTGTAGGCACCCCGACCCCGGGAACGGATCGGCGCAGGATAGTCACCATCGTCCTCTTTCGCCGGTAGGGGTCCGACAAGGTCTTCTAGAGGATCCGACTCATTATCCGAAGGCGAGTTCTCCGGGGGCAGCTCACGAAGCGGCGAATGTTCTTTGTGTGTTGTTACACCATGTCTTTTAGAAGACTCCTGGTCACGAGAGCCCCTGTGGCTCCTGCGCTCACCGTCTTTATACCTGCGCCTGTCAGAAGCTGCCGGGGACCGGGAACGGGATCGCGACAAAGAATCGTAGCGACTGCGATACCGTCGGCGACGACTGCGAGAATCGGCATCCCGATCGGCTGGGGATCGGCTTCTAGACCGGGAATACGATCGATCGCGACGACTCTTCCTTGAGTATATATGCCGGTCATCATCGGTATCCTTAGCTTCGCGTCTCCGTCGGCCCCTGTGAGATTGGTCCCTCTCTGTAGACACTGAACGACTCCTATGCCTCCTCCGGTGAGAGCTGGATTTTCCTTCGCGATCTCGCCTCCTTTCATGCCGCGATTCCCGATCGTCTGATGTACGCTGACTGCGACGCTGTTCGCGTTTCGCATCTTGCGACGAAGAGGACGATGTTTGGGTCTTCAACTGTCGCATTCGCTCCCTGGCCTCCCGTTCTTCTTTCCGTTTCAATGCTGCATTGTGATTGTCTGTTTCTCGGATGATATTTCGGAGGAATCGAGTATTCGGTTTAGGAGCGGCACCTGTAGGCCTATAACAATGATGCGTCAGCTCGATCGCCACAAGGTCTTCAGCAGAGGAAAGTCAGTACCTTTTGGGCATATACGCTTCCAATCCATGCGCGGAGTATTTCAAGGAGCTATCCCGTGCTTCACGTGCAAGGACCTGTGCGACATAGGCATCGTCGCTGGGGTCGCCGATTGCTTTTCCGGTGTTGGGAGGCATGGTGTTGGTGTCGGGTAGTTGCACTGAGGGAAATGCTGGGGACTAAGCAGCCGGGGGAAGAAAATCATATCATGTTAGGGTCGAAGATTCAGCCAAGAGCCAAGTATTCGAATTGCAATATCGAATCAAATATATCGAGGAAAGAAAATGGCCTCTCGTCCTCAAGAGTGGGAGTCACGATACAACCGGCGATATTCACTGTTGCTGCTCACCGGTGACTTCACCGCCCAACTGATAAAGTGGTGGGTCCGATGAATCTGTTTACCTCCGCATGTTTCTGCCGACGCGCGATAATGAATGGTTTTTGCAGTCACCCCTCCCCCTCCCATTCAATAGGAGACGCGGCATAGTCAACCCCCACTAAGACCACCCGATTGAATACGTTGCAGGGTTGACACAACGCACAACTCAGTCACACACAATGGCCGAGTTAAGCCCTGCGGAAACACGACAGCAACTCCAGCAACTGGGGGACGACAGCGGCGACCTGAAAGCGCAATTGAACATTCTGCGCATCAGCGAACCGATCTTTTCTCCTGATACTGAAAGTCGACGCTCGTCTCCGTCGAAGCGCAGATCAGATGTCTCCACCTACGAAAACCCGACGCCTGCTTCACTAGAGGCGGATTTGACGCATTATAAAGTACGAGACCGATTTCCCTGTCTGGGATGCGCAATAGGACCATCCCCTGGTGCTGACATAGTATACAAAGGAATTGTTTTCGAAGTTGCGCTTTTCCTATGTCGAGCAAGTCACGAAGGAGAAATTCTTGCGTGCGATCGTGGGCGACCCTCCCCTAGTAGTCGGTCACAATGAAAATGTTGAGATGGAGGCGCAGTTGGCGGAAGTGAAAGCCGACCTTCGTGCGCGCAAAGAGGAAGTGCGATCCATGGTCGAGGAAATGGAGAAGACGGGCAAGGATTTGGCAAATAGTGAGTTTCCTTCCCCTCTGTTCAGAATTGGATTTCTGCATTTGACCCTCAGGATCACCGCAGTGACAAGACTTCTTCTGACAACTTATATCACTGAGCAGGGTACAAGAATGTGCAACTACAAATGACCCAACTATCCACTCTGCCTGAATCGATCGAAAACCTTGAATCTACCATTGCCGAGCTCCGTGCGAAACAAGGAGGGGATGTGAACGGTTCAACATCGCAAAACCTTCCTCTTCCTGCGACGCTGAGTCTCTTGTCTGAACGGGAGGCGGAGCTTGCGGCTCTTGATCGACAGCTTGCTGCAGTGCAAAACACCCTGCCCCGCAAGACACGAGAGGCCGAGGCGGTGGAGCGCGAGCTAAGTGTTCTAGAACGACGGAAGACAGAAGCGATCGCACAGGCCCAGGAAGTCAAGAGAAAGAAGGAAGAAGGCGAGAGCGACGGACTGGTGGAGATGGGGCGATGGCACCGTAGTGCGGAAGAAGCGCTGAAGAAATTGGTCGATGTTGAAGGATGAGGCCGATGAAACACTTGGATGATTAATGATGCTGAATGTGGGGATACGGCGTTTTTGACCCATACTGAATACGGATTACATTGGTGTTCGCAGGGATGATTGACAGTACAGAAACTAGTAATATGGGAATCGAGCCGTAGGCTACTGGTTCATTCATGGAATTGCATGATCGTACGTTATACGCTATGCTGCAGCCACAGAGCCCCGCGGTTTTATTTTGGCTAACGAAACCTGTCCGTACTCCAATTTTTAATCCTTTACTCCTCATCCTCCTCAGCCTCCTCGTCACCACCGGCAGCAGCGGCAGCCTTCTTGCGCTGGACACGGCCAGGGCGGCCACCACCGTAGGGGGAGGTAAGGGCGAAGTCGATGTGCTTCTGGGAGTCCAGGCGGACCATGTAGGAGGGAACGTTGACGATCTGCTTGCCGACGCGGATGTGGCGCTGCTTGATCAGGACACGGGCGTGGTGGATGGACTTGGCAAGGCCGAGCTTGTAGACGCAAGTCTGAAGACGACGCTCCAAGAAGTCCTCAACGCGGAGGGCAAGGACGTAATCGAGCTTCATGCGGGACTCATCGAGGACACCGATGCGGACCAGACGGCGAATCAAAGCGTTACCTTCGAAAAGACGCTTGGGGTCCTTCTCGTCGAGGGTGAGAAGCTCACTGTCAGGACAGTCAGCGATTATTCCATCACTTTCTCCGGCTTATTTCCGAAATCGATCTTTCATCCGAAGGGGCGCATACCGAGCAGCACGACGAATCTTGGACAGGGTGAGCTGGACACGCCACACCTCACGCTTGTTGCGCAGGCCGTACTCGCCGACAACCTTCAGTTCCGAGTCACTAGCGATAGACGTTAGGCATGGGAACACGCGACATAAACAGAAGCACGCTTCTGCTCAGTGGCCGGAGAGTACTAACAGACGGGCCGACTCGAAAGCTATAGCGATATATTAGTATCAAAACGCATGTCGAAAACTTCTCGATTTCGTCAAACTGATAAGAGTACTTACGACGACGGGGGACCTTGTAGGTCTTGGAGTAAACGCGGCTGTTGGCAAAATTGACATTAGATGGGTGCGACACAGATGAGCTTCATCGCCAGTTCAATACTCACGGAGCGGGGGCCATGACTGCTGATTGCGCGTTGTCGCTAGATTGTCGTACACACCAAACTTCACGAAAATCACAGAGGATCTGAAGATGAAGATGCGTTTTGGAGGAGGGAACTAAGCGAGCGAAGGTGGAGCCGGAAGCGGACTAGCGCAAGGGCTAGCCCTCGGCGGCGGAGAAACGCCGCACTAAGCACCCGAGAAGTCTACACCATCGCGAAGGGCGGCATAGCGAGGCATTTCTTCGACGTCGACAAGTTCTCAACACCAGCACCACCAACACCGCCGACATGGGTCACTCGCACGGTTTGAGAGCCGGTACTCGGGTATGTCGATATCGCCCAGATTGCCGCAGCGCTTTTTCGCTGGTCCGGAACGCGTCCCGCTGACGAACTTTTCAGTATGCCTTCAGCCGTAACTTCAAGGAGCACGGCGCTATCCGTCTGTCGACCTACCTGAAGACCTACCGGTACGCCGAAAATTCTGGCCGATTTGGATAATATACGGGTGGATTGCAGGATCTGATAGTTTATAGGGTTGGCGACATTGTCGACATCAAGGTCAACGGTGCCGTCCAGAAGGGGTCAGTACAAGTTCCGCCCGGTGCAATAATGGGAATTCCGACATGAACGGATTTGCGTGTTGCATCACGAAATTTTGAGCGAAAGATGGTTTGCTGAGACTTTGGAATAGTATGCCTTACAAGGTCTACAACGGAAAGACCGGTGTCGTCTACAACGTGACCAAGTCCTCCGTTGGTGTCATCATCTACAAGGTCGTTCGCAACCGCTACCTCGAGAAGCGCATCAACATCCGCATCGAGCACGTCAAGCACTCCCGCTCCCGTGAGGACTTCATCAAGCGTGTCAAGCTGAACGCCGAGAAGAAGCGCCAGGCCAAGGAGCAGGGTGTCCACCTCCACCTAAAGAGACAGCCCGTCCTGCCCCGTGAGGCTCACCACGTCGAGGGTTCCGCCCCCGAGACCATCACTCCTATCCCCTACGACACCCACATCTAAACGAATGAAAAACGGTCCGTGCGGTTGTTTGGTGTTTGGGGTTTTCCAACTTGGGGTGGCCTTTGCAATGAGACGAAGCGAAACAGAGGGTTCCTGGATGTTCTATCACATCTAAATCCTGTGCATAGATTCCCCCGAATGAAAGAAAAACAAAATTTCCATTTCCCTGTTCAAAAGTGATACAAGGGTCGCCTACTTTTTGCCCAATACCCGTGATGTTAGCGATACTTCCCCCGCCTGGCGACACCCTGGGATTTATGAAAAAAAGGACTATAATTTGACCCTGTTAATACGGCTTTGGAAGTCTTGGGGGCAATGTACGGGTTGCCATTATGGGGGAACGCAAATATGCACTTGAAGCCAGGTCACGTAGTCCGTTCCGGGTCTTCCCGCGAGCCACAAGACGTCATGTAGTCTGCCTTGTTATCGATGTCCATGAACTCGTACACATAGGGCTGACGTCCGCTCTCATTCGTATTGTACATTTGCGGATCATGCCGCGCTCAGTTCCCCCACAGTGGATATGATCGTGTAGTAGTCCGGAGTAGTCTTCTGGTGTCTCCCACGGGCTTAGATCTCCCCCTAAACTTCTGTTTCTTTATATGTGGCCATAAGCTCTTGTTTGTTAATCACAAGCATGCCGCTCAAATCAGTATGCGATGTAGGTGATGCATGGTTACCAGACTTCAGGCGTAATACGCCTCAATCTAAGCCAAAGACCTTGCTGCACTTCTTTCCCGTGGAGCAAGCTCCTTTTGATCCTACCCGCCTAGGGAGCTAATGCTACTGCAAAATGCTTTCCTTATGGGTCATTGGACTATTGTGATAACATCCTTTCTCGGAATCACCGCCTTGATCATAACATATAGGGGTATACGCTATTCAGAAAGCGTACGTTTCCTCATTTTGATTTTGGATTGGCCATACTCTGGACACTACATTGTGGCAGACTTTCCTTTGCCCGGATGGGTGCTTCAAACCATAGATTCATGCACACCTGTGGTGTTGAAGGCACATTTCTAGATGGACAGCTACCACAGTCCATAGTTTTGTGCTCCAGTGACTCGTTGCTATCGGGAACACAAGTAGAGTGATAGACTGCACCTGCTAATTAGAGCATGCCATGCACTGTGACCTGAGTCCTAGTATGCGAGAGGTACTACTAGTACTATTAATAGTAGTCGGGTTGTGCGCATGCCGCAATGTTCCATGGTCGTTAGACAGACCATCAAGTCAGAGACATTCTTCTTGGCAGCGGCTAACATCATAAATGAATCATAGTCCAGAGACCACCACGGCGGAAGGCGCCTGAGCACCCGTCCTTCCGGGCTGCTCAAGGGTGTATCAGCGGACGGAACGGGGTCCGGTCACTCTTCTTGAATACCATAGAGCACATAGTCACTATATCGACAGTGTATCGACAGTGTATCGATGCCAGGAAGTCACCTGTGAGCAGTCACCCCGGTGAAGACAAGGATGAGAAGATGAGGTACAGTACGGGCTGTTCTGACCGAGGAGTCGGGTGTACAGGCCGGGCTAGAAGGTCACGAGGTTAGTCAAGGATGGAGTGGCCAATGTACTCCGTCGAGTCACTATAAAGGCTTAGTAGTATAGTCCGCATCATGTGTAGTCCGCAGTAGTCCATAATGCCTGCGTCATTAGTGTCCTCATTCCCCAGGTAGAAGTTGTTCTATTCACCACGTCGGATGCTTTGCTTGACCGGAACCCGGAGCTTCTCGCCTGATATTAGGTATGGGGGAGATGAAAACAGCGACTTCACTCTGGTGAGACAGGAGGTAAGTCGCCCGGGAATGGGTCCGATGCCGTTCCGGCGAGGCTTGATTCACCTGTCAAGTGAAAGTCCCCATAGAGACATCCATGGGAGCCGCAGCCCCGAGAGAGACGGAGAGAGACAGCAGAAGGGGGTGGGGTCCTCAAGCGGCCCCTTTCTGAAGCCCCTGGAGTGACGATGAGTTAAATTTGGAGAGCGAGGCGAGTAGTGAATCGGGCGGTGCCAGTGGACGAGGAACTCCAGCGCGGCTCCAGCCACAGGGTTTGCGGGAAGGCCAGCGCGCTAACCGAAAGCAGCCGCGGTAGTGCCTCAACCTGAACCGTCAGTCATCGCCCATGACTGCAGCCATCACCCGATCACCAACCCGAGAAGAACCACCTCCTTCGATCACGACCTCCCTTTCGGGATTCTCTGGGCAGCGGCCTTATACCACCACACTGCCAGCCTTCTCGCGCCCCGCCCATCCTCTTCCTCGGCCTTTCCTTGGTTCCCAGCCTCTTACATTACTCCCCTCTCCGCCGTCCACCTGGTCGTTCGGAGCTTTTACGGCTCAAGTAGTTGAGCTTACAGTTCAACCGTGGCGACTCTTGGTACCTGACAATAGGTATATTCTCAGCCCATCCCTTCTCATGCATCCATAAATTCAGGATTACAGTCGCCACTTGTTTCCGTGTTTACAGTTTCAGAACACTGGTCTAACAGATGTCGCACCCCGTTGGCCTCACAGACTCGAGAATTGTTATGGCAGAGCAGAGCAGCCACGATGTGGTAGACCAAACCCTGTCGGGCGGCGAACCTTCGCCTTCCGACGTTCCTGCGAGCACGACCGTCAAGAAATCTGCTGGAGGGGACGTGGGGGAGTTCAAAGATACCACTACTACTACTACTACTACACCAACAACAACAACACAATCGGAGAGAAATACATCTGAACAACACAGTGAATTGAAAATGGGTGCCGCTGAACAACCGGAACGGAACGGAAAAGCAAAGGATTCCGATCAGACGCCGAGCGTGAGTGGTGCCGACAACGACCTCGCAATCTACCTACTGAACCCGACCCAGGATACCCCGAAGTCTGGTCTTTTACCGGTCGCCGCACGGGCACTCGAAATGAACGGAGTGACGTCTGGGTCAGACGCTGGGGAGGACACAGCCTCTCAGGGAGGCTCGGAATCCGACGCCAGTCGAACAGAAGGCAGACTGCGTGCCGGTTCAAAAAAGCCAGCCTCCTTCAAGCCGGTTAGCTTCGCCAAATTTTCTGTCCCTAAGGCACCCGGCACTCCGCCCATAACGAAGGCTTCCGAGAAAGGTATTTACACTCACGTACCATGCAGAGGAAAATGTCTAATTCACTACAGCTCCCCTAACTTCAACCACTCCACTAGGCACGCCACCGCCTTCTTCACGCCCTCGCTTAGTTGTCAAGACCGCTAGCAGCCTACGTGACTCGTTGTCAAAATTGGGGGCAGGTGCAGCCAAGCCTGGCGGAACAGGACCGGATCCGAATCAAGTTTGGAACAAGAATCGACGTAAGGCCACATCTCCGATGAGTCTCGAATATGCTTCTGACTATCACGCCTATGCAGCCGTTCAACAAACACCCCCTAAACATCTGACTGACGAGGAGTTGAAGCAACAATATGGAATTCATATGACATCGCGGATACAGGAAGATGGCGGGGGAAGCGAAGCGAAATGGGCCGATATCGACGATGATGAAGATGACTGGGCTCCCGAGACGATCGAATGGACCGATGGCACGAAGACTAATCTCGCCCACCCAGAGCCTGCACCCCCAGTTCCGGTCCCCAGTCAAGATAAGGTGACAGCGGATTTCACAAAGGATTTTCCTCCGGTGGAGCAAGCTGCAGCTATCAAGGAGCCACCGAAGTTTGTCCCAAAGCCTACGACTTCTATTGGACCGAACCCCACGGTTCTCCGACTTGGAGCAAATGCAGAAAGACAAGCAAAGAGTGCTATTATTGCTGCAAAAGGACCCAACGACAAATCACCTTTACTATCCACAAGTCCAGCTCCTCCCCCCGTCAAGTCGCCTTGGGCACCTTTACCACCCGTCGAGAAGGTTTCCCCTGTCATTCCTCCAATGCAGGTCCAAACGCCGATGCGGGCTCCTGTTAGGGAATCTCACGTGAATGACGGTCCTGGTGGACCTCTGCCTCCGAAGGAAATCGCTGCAGACGATTTCAATAGATCCTGGAGGGAGATGCAGTCCGGAACTCGTGAGCTCTATAATTCTCGATCAGGTCGCTATGAGCCTGCTCCGGATACGAGGAAAGGACCCTGGCGCGCTGAACCGAACTATCGCACGCCCGCCTTGTTGCAGAGGCCCCCACACGGTGAACCAACTGGACCGGCAGAGCCCTCCCCGGCGTTTCAAACACATCGGTCAAGTGGCCAAGATGGCATGCACTGGACGCGGCGTCGAACATCATCTAATGTTAGCGGAGGAAGTGGTAGCTTCGGGCGTCGGATGTCAATTGGTAGACCCGATGTAACCCAGAAGGTTTTCGAGTCAAGGAGAGGGTCCCAAGTGAATGGCATGATTGAATCATCGATACCCTCCAGAGACATGCCACTTCCAAAGGATGCTTCTTTACGCGAGCCCTCGCCTTCCCGGCATGGGCCTGGTCCTTGGCCCCCAAGAGGAACGATCAGTACACCCGGTGGAATTCCACAACCGCCTACTGCCCAAGCAGCTGAAGAACAGGCAGCAGCACCGCAGGCACCGCAGGCACCGCAAGAACCACAGGCACCACAGGAAGACCCTGTCGCGATGCAAGAACGCATCATGAAGGAGAAGAGATTGGAAGCTCGCCAGCGTAGGATAGAGCAAGAGGAGCGGGAGGAAGCTGCAAAGCGCGAAAGAATTCGGCAGAAGCTTGAGGCGCTTGGTCCAGCCCCTGAAAAACCGAAGTCAAGGCGGAAGGAGTCCCTGGATGCCGGTAAGCCCGAGGTAAATATCGCGCAGGCTACTGCGCAAGCTGCCCATTCTCCCCCGAAACCACCAGTACCCGAGCCGAGCGGTGAGCCTAAACAATATGGAATGATGAAGGTCCATCATCCGGATACAGTGAAAAAGCTTGTGGAGAGGGAAAGAAGCGCTACGGATAAAGCCCCCGCGGTGGCCCCTGTCCGACGCGCCCCTTCACCAGCTTGTGAGGCTAAGCAGGATTCTGTCATGCCCAATGGATCCCAGCAGCCTGGGGACCTTCAAGCACCGAGCTCAGATCAATTGTCAGAAGCTAAGGTCGATGAGCAGAGCCCTCAGTGGAGAGGTAACCTGAGCACCACTAGCACGTATCTGCCATGGTCCCCGAACCCAAAGTTTGTGGGACCGGCACCTCCAGCAATTTCAAATCCCTGGAAGCCACTTAGCAATGACAAGACCTTGGGGAATGGCATTTTTGAGCAAGGCCTCGGAGGCTTCCCAGGGAGGGATATCTCGCTTCGCAGCCACCTGGGTCTGGATCAGCCGCCCATGGCCCCAGCAGCACCGCCTTTCTCCGCTCCCTCACGATCTCCGCAGGAGAATGCATCCATCTCTCCCTTGCCATCGCCCGAAGTCAGGCATGTGTCTTACGACACCATCAACCCCATCCTGCGACCCGGGCCGATCGGACCTCCAAGCTCTCACCGGCAACACGAGAACCGTGTAGCTGCTGGAACAGCGGCTTGGAACAATTTCCATGCAGTCGCTGCGAAACGCGAGGCAGAGGAGAACGAGAAGCTTCGCAGCGAGTACAATACGATGCGCGAGGGCCCTTCTGCGCTCCCGGTGGCCTTTAATGAAACCTGGCGGCAGGTTCGGACTGGGGACCAGGCTGGGCAGAGACAAGTCGTTACAATCACTAGGACTTCAGATAGTACCGCGCCTCTGGCAAACCCCCTTCCTGGATTTGACCACCCGGTTAGCTCTTTGCCTTTCGCAGAGACGCCCGCTCGTCCTCTTGGCAGCGTTCCGACTCGGAGTTCGCGATTCTTCCCTCAAGCAACAGAGCATCTGAGGAAGCCAGCGACCGATGAAGGCGACTATTTCCGGAGTCCTTCGCCACCTCCCCCGGAAGAAATGTCGAGTCACCCCGTATACACTGGTGATTCGAACAGACCATTGGTCCATCTTCCTGCGCCGAAGCCTATCGTGAAGCTGCCTCCCAAGGTCGTTGCTCCGCCGCCACCACCTCCCACCTTTGCTTCAATGGTTGCTGCCCCGCCGCGCGCCGCACCGGCGACGTCCTGGCAGGAGAAAATCAACACGCTGTTTGGCAAAAAGACAGTGCCTGAGAAGAGAAACGCTCTGGCAGTCACGTCCGCGACCAAAGAGCCGCTTGACGTCCAGCTGCATATTGCTTCGGTTTCCGTTTCTCTTCCTTGCAACGGCGAGGTTCATGTCGGAGACGGTGAGGTGACTGCGAAGCAAGTCGAAGAGGCGGAAGAGATCTTCGAGGACCGCGAAGTAGGGTCTCTACCGGTTGTCCGAGTTCCGACTCGAGCACCTCCAGCAGCATGGCAGGCTGCGCGGGCGCCTTCGCAGTCTCGGCTGCGGTCCAAGCACCTGAAGTCGATGCAGGTCCATAGCGTTGAGCCGTTCATTGTTGGATTCCACGACCGGGATCCGTCCGGAAGCATTAGGGTCTCGATCCGCTTTCCAGGTGCGGCCCTGGCGAAGACTCTGACTCTTCCTCGGAAAGCAGGAGCCCATGCCCCCCGCCCGCGCGGCCCTTCGAGTTTTAATAAACCTCGAAAGAATACGAAGCCGCGCGAAGGGACCGAGAATTCGAACCCCAAGAAACCTGCCTCATCCCAGCAGACCAACGGCAGCAGCTCTTCGCGACGCCCGTCCCGGAATGCATCCTGGGGTCCTCGTAACTTCAGCGGGTCCCAGTGAAGTCAATCGTTTTTCTATGCGGAGTGAAGTCTCATGATTCAGTTACAGCTGTTAGCCTTGGGTTGGCTTTTGCCGGGTTTCGGAAATTCATTGAGCGTTACATTTCGGTAATGATGAGCCACGCTTGCGGGGAAATTCGATCGATCCGGGTTTGGTTTGAATTCTTAGTATTCTTTTAATGTTCCTCCTGTTTGCCGTGTCATATTCCCTGCGTCTGCATGTGTCAGTGCCCCTCCCAAGTAACATACTCCTCCGGTCGAGCGGGTCGATGCCTTCCTTCCATTCTACACTTCCTCATTCTCCACCCTCTCACCTTGTTCGCTGCGACTTCGAACTCGTTATCCATTTCCAGGCTTCGGGGGGTCTTACCCAACCCATGTCATGTCCTGCCGAATCCCCCACTTCTGCTCACACCCGTTACCCTTATCTCCTTTCTCAAATCTTGTCCTCCTGAAACCTCTCTATGTGCAGTGCCGCATCAGTATGCATGCAACTCACTCACAGACCCCTCCCCCCCTACAACTCACCCTACATACCCTTTATCCCTCCCTTGTTTCCGTGCTCCGTCGACCATCGTCGTCGTCGTTGAGCCTTTGGATCCTTCTTTTTACACCTTTGTGTAACCGGAGCCAAGATTCTGGGAAAGAATATCGATGCGGGAGCTTTGTGTTAACGGCCAGAAACGTGTATCTAGCTTTGTGCTGAGGTGTGTGCATTCCAATACTTTAACATTGTCAAGTCGTTCTGTAGCTGGCTGTAGCTGTCTGTAGTAGACTGTTGATCAGGATAGGTAAGGGTCTTGTTGAATGGTGAGCTGACATTTGATACATATTACAGACGGTACACACCCTTGCATCTATCTATCCAGCCTACATCTCAACTACCAAAATAACTCTTTCTTACACTCTCCCAAGAAAAAATTCCACAACACCTATCCTGCTATCGCTAGTCCATGCTAATCAAACAAATTGCCCACCCTCAAAGTAAACTAATATACACCCCATGCGTCAAAAATAAAACGAGAGATGAGGAAGAACTCCGAAATGAGAAACGAAAACAACGACATGCATTACACCAAGGACTCCAACCGATTTGGGTATCAACTTCCCCCTCTCCTCCTCCACCCCCCCTGTCCAGTCCCGTCCATCCTGATAGTTATTGATGTCTTACCAGTTCCAGGTACGGGATGACGCAGTGAAGACGGGTGGTTTCCACTGTAGTCGGGCGGGGTCGATTTTACGAGAGCCCTTGATCTTTTCTTTTTCTAGACGCTTTTTGTGCTCTTCCACCACTTGGTCGGTTAGGACTATGACCCAGTTTCCTTTCTATGGATGGGTAGGTTAGTTGGTGTCTTGCTTGTAAGGTGGGTGGTGGTGAGAGGAGGGGGAGTAACGTACATGGTATCGAAGCATATTGAAAACGACCAATGTCTCGTGAACGTCTTTCTCCGTCATAGAGGTGAGCATGGAAAGGTCGTGCTCGCTGATTGCCTCTCGGCCGGCATCTAAAAGGATCTCGACGAGAGTCTCTCGCCAAAACTGTCGATAACTGAGGAGACCAAGATCACTGAGCGGCTTCTCGGGCGATCCAAGCTTTCCCTCCCGCTTGCCGAGCTCGTAGCTGAAGGAGATAAGGAGACGGCCGTACCCGCGGCGTTGGTATTGAGGGAGAGTGAGAATGCAGGCCAAGTTGTAGCCTTCTGCAGAGTCTTTTTCCTTGGAAAAGTAGCCGACGAGATGGCAGCCGGTTTCGTCGCGACTGCACATGCAGTAAAAGAGGAAGGGGTCGACGTCGTAGTAGAGGGTTTTGTGATCGAGGAAGAGCTTGCTTAGAAGACAGAGGTTACGGCACCAGGTCCGTTGGCGTCGGCCGTCGACTTCGAAGAAGGAAATGTAGTCATCTCGGTAAATTTCGTTTCCAGGGGGGTGCACGAGGGTGCATTTGGAACGGTGACGCTCGAAGGAGCGCTTGTTGTCGAAATACCCCAGGCAGAACTC
The DNA here is from genome assembly GCA_003184635.1 of Aspergillus sclerotiicarbonarius CBS 121057. Classification (NCBI taxonomy): domain Eukaryota; kingdom Fungi; phylum Ascomycota; class Eurotiomycetes; order Eurotiales; family Aspergillaceae; genus Aspergillus; species Aspergillus sclerotiicarbonarius. The sequence continues at coordinate 129,816 of KZ826393.1, forward strand.
GTCGATGTACACAACATCCGCGTCGGAAAACGACGCAGGGTAGGGGGAGAAGTACCACGGCTCGATATCGTATTTGCCCATTTGGAGACGGGTCAAGTTTCGCACACGGTGAATCTCCGTCGGGTTCTGGGTCATACTACCGCTGGTGCGGAGACGTTCAATCTCTTCTTCGCGAGACATGAGGCCTAGCGCTTTCGCTTCCTCCTTCTCATCTTTGGAAAAGCCGACGTCGATCATGTCGACATCATCCGAGTCAGGCTTGGGGGTTCCATCTACGGAGACAGCTTCTGAGCCCCCGATGGAAAGGTTCGGAGGGGTCTCGTCGCCGCGATTCTCCTTCCCGCCTGCTTTGGACGGACGCTGGGCTTTGCCAACATTGGTGTTCTTGCCTGTCAGAAGATCCGGGGTTGCTGATACATCACGACTTTCGGCTCTCGCGCGCTTCTGGGGGTTCTTGCTGGGTGCTTTGTTGCTGGGGCCAGTCTTCTTTTTCTCCGGTTTCTCTGGCTGGGGCCATTCGACCTCATGTGACAGATCGATCCTTGTGGAATCAACCCACTCTGAATTCGTTGTGAGCACGACGAGCATAGATAGACCAATCAGCTCCACCTACCATCAAGACGCTTATTGAAGTCGACATAGTGAACGCTGCTGTTGTCAGCACCAATAGCACAACGCGCAACTGGAATACAGAACATACTAGAATGAAGGACCGTCCTTCCGCTGCTTGATGGATAGAATCTCCGCCTTTCGCAACTCTCCATCCTACCCAGATACACCAGTTAGTAATGGCTCCGGTATCTCTCAAGCCAGTATAGTGATGTCATCACGTGACAACCACGTCCGAACGCAAAAGAGGTCGACGAACAACTGACCTTCTGCACCATGGCCTTGACACCGATCCTATTGCCCTGATTAGCACATGCGACCGATGAAACCCGGACCGGAGATCTCGGAGAACAGCTTTGGGAATTTTTACTTCACTTACCGGATGGTGTTGAGGGTGGCAAACCCCTTCTCAACGGGGTCCGGGGTCCCCGTGGCCTCATCCCTGCCGCCCATAGTGATGGAGGGTTGGTTCTCGGTGCGTCGATAGAGTGGATTTAGATGGAAAGGCTGTGGGGGGCCGATTGCGCGATGGAAACGCGAAGGGGGATCGTAGGAGATGATGGAGGATTCTCCGTTGCGATGCCCCGGAAGAGACCGCCTTTGACTTTTGCCATCCGCTTTTGGTCATCATCCCCCGGTCCTTCCATCAGTCGGGATCGTGCTGCGCTGGTTGGAAGGGCTACTTTGCAATCATTGGTTTTGAAGTATAGTAGTTAGGGGATGGGAAATACGGTGCTACCAATTGGTTATGAGTACGAACAGAAGGTGTAGAATATATTAATGAGTTGTGTTGTATTACGGACAAACATTGAACTTCATATTTACCCACGGCGACATGATAGTACCCCAGTACAGGACAATAGCGAGGCTGCAAAAGTATGATTACATTCTGAACTGCGGAAGTGCAGATTGGAATTCAAGCTAGGTATCTGTTTTGAGAGTTCAATGCCACCCATTAACCATCCCCCCTGTTCCGGTCACAAGCTCGTCGAGCTCGTCCTTCCTGGTTCTATACAGGTCTTGAGCTTCGCGCTCTCTGCGCATGACAAACGCCACATCATCCCTTAGTCTTTCAAGTCTCCGAGAAAGAGCGGATTCTTCCGAGATCTGCAGTGTACGGAAAGCATCCAGCTCGTCCCTAGTCTTCTCCAGGGCTGTGTTGGCCTCCACTATCTTAGTTCGGAGCATCTTCGCCCGGTTCTGATAACCGCCGTAATGTAAGGCAAGCTTCTTCTCGAGCTTGTTACCTCGCTCCGCCGTGGCGAGCAGGGAGTTCTGAACGTTATCGAATGCTGCAACCATCCGCTGTTCTTGTTGATATATGTCCTCTTCGTCATCGGCATAGTTGGAGAGACCAGGTAGCGTGTTGGAGTGTTTCGTCGACCATTGCTCATCAAAGTTCTCCTGCCATTCTTGCTGCTTTTCAGATGCGGCCGCTTCCGCTGCGATAGCCGCACGAGCTTGCTCCATGAGGCTGTCATCGAGCTGTTCCAACTTCCGAGCCTTGCCTTCCACCTTCGCACCGGGAAGAGGAAATTTGCGCGCATCGTGCGCAATGAGAAGAGCAGCTTCGTTTGCGACCAAGCCGGAAATTGGATCCGCAACATGAGACACCCGCTCCATCAGTGCGTCAATATCAAGCACCGTTGGCCGGGGTAGGGCTCGCTGATATACTTGCGTCTGACGCTTGAGCTCAGCTTCTGAGGCACGCTGCCGAGCCTCGTTTTCTCTTCTGTCGCGCTCGGCCGAGTCCTCTTCCACGTAGTCAGCCGCTGTGGCTGGCTCCGCAGATTCGGAAGGAAGCTCTTCCAGTTCCCACTCCGTTTCTTTGGGCTTTGGCAGGGCTGCCAGCTTGCCGCGGATGCTTTGACGCGCAAACATCTCATGCATTTTGATATCCCTGGGGGTGCTTCCGATGAGCTGCCCAGCTTCTGCCTGGTTTAGAGCGAGGTGATCACGAGGAGTTCGCAAAGGAGTGGCACCAGGCCCAACACCACCTCTCATAGGGGTTGCCCCAACGCCATTGGCTTGCCTGAATGGTGTGGCCATAGGATTCGGAGTAAAGATCTGCTGACGCCGAGGAGCAATCCCATCAAATCCAGTGGATGATCCCCCCTCATGCAAAGGAGTATTCTCACCTCCTAATAGCGATGATTTTGTTTCAGTCAAAGCTCTGATGTTGCGGATCTCGTTGGCGATGTGATCTTCCTCTGGCGCCGCCCGGGGCGTTCTGATCGGAGTCCCACCGACTATAGCAGTATAGTTGCCAATCAATCCTCGGGCTCCTTCCTCATCCCCTGCCATTTTACTGGCTCTGTCGCCTGCCATACCCATCTTAATGATGTCTTCCATTTCGCCTTCGCTGACCTGAGGGCTGGGAAGAACAAGCGCTCTTCTCTTGCTGCTCTGCTCTGCTTCTCGGATCTTCTGCATCTGGCCAGCGCGGGCAGCGGCAGCAGACGCAGAATTTCCATTCTTGTCGTTCTTCCTCTTCTTGCGCTCTGCATCGTCATCTTGATCTCCTTTCCGCTTGTTGGCGAGCTGCTGTTTGCGGGGGTCGAACATCTCCCGTTGTCTCTCATTTCGGGTTTCTTCCTCCATGGTATCGTAGAAACCGGGCGCTGCTGGCTTTTCGAACGGAATGTCGGCGTTGTAGTCCATTTCACCCTTCTTGCGAGTCACGACCTTGATATTAATGCCAGCATTTTTGAGTTCACGTCGTTTCTGAAGAACTGCAAGTCGTCGCGACTCTTCCAACTGCCTTTCTCTAGCCTTCCGCTTCGCCTTCTTTCCTTGTGTGTTCGCCAGACGAGCCCGAGCCTCACTCAACATCTCCTTCTCATCTTCGTCAAGGTCGATCGTATCAGGACGAGCGGGTTTGGATTCCGGATCGGGGTCCAGTTCACCGGGTCTAGAAAGAGTCAGTATATGCGACAGGAATTGGATAGAGCACGCCATGTCAGGAGCCATACCGTAGCCGTCGCACATCGTCGGCACTAGGGGCAGCCGACTCGGCACCGGGACCTTCCAGACCCAGCTCATCGTTCTCACGCGCTTCTGCTTCATCCAGCAACTTCTGGTAGCGCTCCAAGCATTGCGTTGCTGTGCGTCCCACAATAGGCGCAATTGTACGCCACTGGGTTGGCATCAACTTAGCCAGATGCAACAACTTCTCATCCTCCTCCCTCGACCATTCGACCTTGCGGATGCCGGGATCCAGCCATTCTACCCATCGTGCTTTGCATTGCTTGGGGGTCTTTCTTGCTAACAGCGAAGAAACACGCGCCCACTGGTTGAGACCGTACTTGGAGACCTATGGGAAACTGCATTAGTATCACCCAATCAGAGAATAGTCGACCCTTCGGAGAGGATATAGCTGTCCACGTACCGCCGCCCGAAGCACCTCATCCTCGATATTCGTCCTAGCCACAGGTTAACGGAAAGACCAGCAAGAAGCATGTAAATCGCAATGCACTTACCAAACACCACCTTTGACGACAGGCATGGCTGGTGAGTTCTGCAGCCGCTGGCAATAGTAAATTGATCAAACTGAGAGGTTATATAATACAGGAACAATGAATGATGGAATACAAGATATTCAGAGCTGGGAGGACTTGGTCCACGCTGACCAGAGTCGATAAGGAACCGACGCGGGTGAAAAGCGAGGTCAAGTCCTGAAGCGGCGTTCGTCACTTGCCCGCGATAGGCGCGCAGAACCTTAGCGCGGCAACCGCACTAGCTTCGCCCCGCGCAGTCTTATGTAAGCGGGTCCAGATTTTTGGTTGGAATATTCAAAAATTAGTACGCCGAAAAAAGATCAATACCAACAAGAGTACTCTAACGTCGATATTTTCCGGTAGAGTCTCCGAAATGTCTGACCCCGTCGGTGCGCCAAAGCAATACAAGCAGCCTTCTCGCAAAGGCAAGAAGGCCTGGCGCAAAAATGTCGATATCGATGAGGTCCAGGAAGGCCTCCGGGTTCTGAAAGATGAAGAGATCAAAGGGTATGGATTGACCTATATTTCTTTCAATATCTGCGGAGATGGGCTAATTTCCATTCTTTCTCATTAGTGGTCTTCTGTCAGAGAAGCCGTCCGATGAACTGTTCGTGATCGACACAAAAGGTTCAGCCGAGATCCGTGATGCGTATCGCAAGAAGCACAAGCCCTTGAAGTCGGAAGAGATCCTGGCACAAAGATCCGTTATCCCAGGAGTCGACACCCGCAAGCGCGTCAACTCTAAGGTTACCGACGGAGTTATCGAGCCGAAAAACAAGCGTCAGAAGAGCGACTGGGTTACGCGGAAAGACTGGCTGCGCTTGAAGCAGGTCGCTAAGGAAGGAAACCCGGTTAACAAGCCTGCCGGTGATGCCCTCTACGACCCATGGGGAGATGTTGAAGATGCCGCCCCCGTGGTCGATCCTAAGTTCGACTACTTGGAGAAGCCCAAGCCTAAAGTGGAACCTGTGACCCTGAAGCAGGCTCCGATTTCACTGGCTGCCAATGGCAAGCCGGTCCCCGCGGTCAGTAAGCCCAATGCTGGTACCAGTTACAACCCGACGTTTGAGGACTGGGATCGACTGCTACAGGAGCACGGAGAGAAAGCAGTTGAGGCTGAAAAGAAGCGTTTGGAGGAAGAGCGCAAGGAAGAGGAAAGACAGCGCATGATCGCTGAAGCCAAGGACGATGACGGCCAGGTGAGGTCGGATGATGAGAGTGCTTGGGAAGGGTTCGAAAGCGAGTACGAGAAGCCAGAGTGGCTGAATAAGAAGCGCCCGGAGCGGAAGACGAAAGCACAGAGGAACAGGATCAACAGGCGTAAGGAAGCCGAGCAGAAAGCCAAATGGGAGGCGCAGATGCAGAAGAAGGAGGACCAAGTCATACAATCCAACGCTGCCACCATTGGGATTCAAGAGGAAGAGTTTGATCGTGCCGAGCAATCAGAAAACAGCTCCTCTGATGCTGATGAGAGCTCTGATGAGGGCGATGATACTGCGCTGCGCCGGAGACCTCTCGGTGGAAAGCTACAGTAAGTGTTTGTCCCTTTTGCTCTACCTTTTACCGGCTTACTGATTCAATTTCTAGTGCCCCTGAGAAGCGTCTGGAGGTTGTGTTGCCGGATGAACTCCAGGACTCTCTGCGTCTGCTTAAGCCGGAGGGCAATCTGCTCGATGACCGATTCCGCACGTTGGTGGTCCAGGGAAAGCTGGAGTCTCGCAAACCGATCACCCAGGCGAAGAAGCCGAAGAGGAAGATCACGGAGAAGTGGGCTTACAAGGACTTCAAGGTCCCGGGTCTGTAAATAAATTCCCTTTTGGCGTTTCCTTGTGTCGGTTCTTGCAAGATAGATTTCACGTAATATGGGCTAGTGCTGGACATAGAAAAGTTTGTATGAGCCTCGAGTTAAATCCATGAACTTTGATGACATCGCCTCGTTCCTTCAGGCCAACAAAGTCTACATATGCTACCCTCCGCACGTTGACCAACAATATATAGATAGTTGCAGCGTTCGAGACTTGCAAGTGGACCCCGCCGAAATTTTAGCGCGGATTGTTAAGGTTGCTTTTGGAAAGTTGCCGGGCCAGTCTCCGCAGCACCCATCTTTTTTCTCGGGTCCCTCGAAGATTCTCAGACCCCTTCACCATGCAATAGTGTGAGGCTTATCACTGGAATGGACTTGAAAAACCTCTCCAGCAATTGGAAGAAACTCCAGGGGACGCTAAAAAAGGATAGCGTCTCCGCTACAAAACGGAAATCGTCGGACCGCGAGACGCAGGATGGTGTGGTGAAGAAACGGAAAACCGAAACTGTCGAAGGGAAACGGAAAGTCGAACGACCACAGATCGCACTCAAGAGGAAAAGAATGTCTCAGAACGGCACAGACGGAGGCGACGATGGCGCGCAGGAAACTACCAAGACGTCTACGTCTCGGAGGAGTTCTACCGCCGCTGTTGCGGAGTCCAAGTCGAAGGTCAATGAGGGCCGTTCAACTACGTTAGTATACCCTCTTGCTGTTATACTTACCGGGTGTTGTCTGTACTGGAACGATTGCTGACGTCCTCTCAGCACGGAACTAGGTAAATATGTTGCGATGGATTGCGAAATGGTGGGCGTTGGTCCCAACCCCGATCACGACTCCGCTCTGGCGCGGGTCAGTATTGTCAACTTCAACGGCGACCAGATATACGACTCCTACGTGAGACCCAAGGAAATGGTTACAGACTGGCGGACGCACGTCAGCGGCATACTTCCGAAGCACATGATAGAAGCGCGAACACTCGAGCAGGTTCAGAAAGACGTCACGAACATCCTCGATGGGCGAATACTCGTGGGACATGCAGTCAGCAACGACTTGGATGCTCTTCTTCTGGGTCACCCCAAGCGCGATATCAGAGACACCAGCAAACATGCCCCGTACAGGAAGATCGCTGGCGGTGGCTCTCCGAAATTGAAGATCTTGGCTTCGGAGTTTCTTGGTCTGGATATTCAGGGCGGTGCGCATTCCAGTGTGGAAGATGCTAGGGCTACGATGCTTCTGTACCGGCGAGACAAGGAGACCTTTGAGCGGGAACATCTCAAGAAGTGGCCGGTGCGAGTAGTGGTCGAAAAGAAAGAGGATGGAGAGGATCAGAAGAAAAAGAAAAAGAAGAAGAAGAAGACCCGCAAGAGGTGATTCGGTTTCTTGGATGCAATGGCTGGTTCTGTTCGATATACCCCAAGTTCATGAGTTGAAGGATATCTATAAAGAATACACAAGTGTACAGAGTTTTGGAGCACATATCATTCTTCATTATGGCATAACCCATGGAGTTGTAAATCTCGCCGTAGAAAATGTGCATGGTTCCGCCCTGGCCAGTTGGCACTTAAGCGGACCGCGGAATGAACCGCCTTTTTCGCGGCTACGCGTCGCGTTCCAGATCCATCCTTGCGGCATCATCATTCAACAACTCCGATACCATTGACAGGACGAATTGCGGCATCCTCGAGCACCTCATTATCTCCATACTACGCCCTACATTCTCACACACCCTCCTGATATCCCTCAAAATGTTCGCCATTCAACCAGCCCAGAAATCTTCCTCCGACAATGAAACATCAACCGATCAATTCACACCCAACATTCTCCCCTGTCGCATCCACCACGACGGGCCCGTCAACTCACTAAACCGCTATTGGACACCTTTGACCGACGAGAATGGTAGGAATCCTATACCATACCTAACAATAGCTGTCCTTGTGCTCACAATCGCAGACCAAAACCAGCAAACGGCCTACTTCCGCGGCCGCAAGCTAAGGGGACGCCGAGTCGCAATCCCCGAGGGCTACCAGGGTGAGTTTTGCCCCGGATGACCATCCTACCTAACCAGCGCACTAACGAAACTTCTCAGGCGTCATTGTAACCCCCACAGACCGTGTCATGCCCGCTACCCCGACAAGTGCAGATGTTGAAGTCGAGGAGGTTATACCCGAAGAGCCGGTGAAGGTCCTCGAGAAGCAGGGTACATTTGATGAGTTTGTGGTTTGGGGCCATGAATGGGTGCCTGCGGCAGATGACTCCTTTGTTAAGGGAGTGGAAGAGTGGATTAAGCTTGCTGAAGCAGTAGGTGAATCTTTTCTTGTGGGGTTTGCTTATGCTGATGGTGGTTTAGATGCATACTACCCCCAGCAGTGAGGAGAAAGCTTCGACTTGAGTGAAGGCCTATTATGGCTATAATAGCTCAGTATGAGGGCTGTAGTCATCGTTGAGTTGATTGCTCGACTGCCTTGGCTAGTACATGCGCAGCGTCCGACAGTCTCCCGCCAGATGCATTTCACACCACAAAAACGTGCCATCTGTCGACTGTATTCGACTCCGGTGCGGACAAGAACGACACTAGATCCTATGATAGAGACCAGAGGCGGGCCATAAGTTTCAGGAGACGTCCAAGGTCCGAGGAGGGTACACTTTTGCAAAGTGCACTAATGGGCACCCGGGGAAGGTTACCAACGCAAACAGGGACTGGGATAGGAACACCAGGGGTCAGATGTGCGAGACCAGGAAATCTCCGCAAAGAATCCTACATCCATAATCATAGATAGCTGCCGTTCTAGAGCCATACCAATACTACCACACAACCCGATAATGAAGCACACTATCACCACAGATAAGCCTGACCGCCTACCGATTCTGCCGAAAGAAGTAGAAGATCTGGGGTAAAATCAACAACGCGCAACACTCATCCAGCCCCATCACTCTGCAACAAACCCCTCAACATGAGCACCAACGACTCTCAACCCACGCCGGAGGCCCTCATCTCGAAATTCGAGGTGACCCGGCTCCTCAAACAAGGCAAGCAACCTGCCCCCCTCCCACTGAATCCCCCACCCCTCCATCACCCCTCCATCACCCCTCCATCACCCCTCCCTCCACCACCACCACAGAACACAGCAACCACTAACCCAACCACCACCCCCAACAGACCAAAGCGGCCGCCGAATCGCCATCCTTGGCACAATCAACAGCCAACAAGGCATCCTAACCGCCGAACGAGCCGCCTTCGCCACCGAAACCCCCGAAGCCCTTTCCGCCTTCCACGCCGCAATCACCCAAGTCCAGAACCTCGGCGACAATGACATCTACAGATGGTATCTGGCCTCCTCGAACTCCTCCCCAGGGAGCCAACAACCGCCGGATCTAAAACTCAACCTCATTTGGCCTTGCACGGAGCAACACATCAAGAAATACTCCGAGCAGGTGGTGCGGATGGTCACTGAGACGAAGGAGATTTATCGCGACTATGTGCGTCCGTATATGAGTGCCAAACGCGAAGAGGGACGATTGAACTGGGTGTTTAATATTCTTGAGGGCAGGACGGAGCAGGAGGATGTGATTTTGAGGGATAAGGGGACTGGGGAGGGTAAAGAGGAGGAGGAAGGGTTCTTGGTGTTGCCGGATTTGAATTGGGATCGGAAAACAATGGGGTCGTTGCATTTGTTGGCCTTGGTCTTGAGAAGGGATATTTGGTCGCTGAGGGATCTCAAGAAGAAACATATCCCGTGGTTGAAGTATCTTAGGGAGAGGTTGTTGGAGGATATGGTTAGGGTGTATCCCCAGCTCGAGAGGGATCAGTTGAAGCTTTATGTGCATTGTGAGTTGTCCCCATTTTTTGGGCATATGGATTGGATTACTGACGGCTCTGGGATGTTTAGACCAGCCCACGTATTATCATTTCCATATCCATGTGGTGAATGTTATGCTCGAGGCGGGCGCGACTCAGGCTACTGGGAAGGCGTTCGGGTTGGAGAATATCATCTCGCAATTGGAGACTCTGGAGGGGGATGAAGAGGCTGGGATGACAGATGTCAGTTTGACTTATTTCCTGGGTGAGGCCAGTGAACTGTGGTCGAATGTGTTTGGGCCGTTGAAGAGGGGCGAGAAGCCGCTCCAGAATTGATGCAGTAGATTATGGTAGACGCTAGACGCGTTGAATGATGAGTTATGATTACCACGATCGGATTAACTAGATGTAAGATCTTATTGCTAAGTATAGATATGTACCTGGCTGGCTCCCGTGGCAGTCTACATCGTCGATCTATATCGGCGGAAGGGCCATTTCCTTGGACCCCGCAACACCACCGACGTCAACCCCTCACGGCTCCATCCATCCACTCGACTTTCTTCACTTCCACCACCTCCCTCCCATCACTCTCTTACACCTCTCAACATCACAATAATCAACGATAATACTCAACATAAACAAACCAAACAACCACAACAATGACCGACCCCGACGCCCCTCAAACTAACAAGGCCTTCGTGCCTCTCGGTAACCCCCCTCCCCTCCCCTCCCCTCCCTCCAACCAAAAAAGCACCACAGCAGACGAAAACTAATGCACCCAGAAAACAACCCCGAAGTAATGACCCACCTAGTCCGCCAACTCGGTCTCTCTCCAGCCATCGGCTTTACGGACGTCTGGTCAATCGACAGCCCCGACCTCCTCGCCTTCGTCCCCCGTCCCTCCTATGCCCTCCTCCTCGTCTTCCCCGTCTCCCAAGCCTACGAATCCTCCCGCATCACCGAAGACACCCCTCTCCAAGAATACACCGGCTCCGGGCCCTCCGAGCCCGTGATGTGGTTCAAACAGACAATCCGGAACGCGTGCGGGCTGATCGGACTACTGCATGCGGTGTCGAACGGCACGCCCCGGAAGCATGTTACGCCTGGGTCGGATCTGGACGCGCTGTTGAAGGAGGCGGAGGGGCTGGCGCCGATACAGAGGGCGGATCTGTTGTATGAGAGTAAGGCGTTGGAGAGTGCGCATGCGGGTGCGGCGAGGTTGGGGGATACGGAGGCGCCGCAGGCGGAGGATTCGGTGGATTTGCATTTTGTGGCGTTTGTGAAGGGCGAGGATGGACGGTTGTGGGAGTTGGATGGGCGGAGGAAGGGGCCGTTGGAGAGGGGGGTTTTGAGTGAGGATGAGGATGCTTTGAGTGAGAGGGCGTTGGAGTTGGGGGTGAGGAGGTTTTTGGAGATTGAGAAGAAGAGTGGGAATCCGGATGTGAGGTTCAGTTTGGTTAGTTTGGGAGAGGTTTTCGATTAGAGCGTGGAGGTGAATGTTGTATTCGTATACCCGGTTAGGTTATGGTAGATTGAAGCTGGGGATCGGTTGTGTGCCGCTTCTAGCTGGGTGGTGGTGGATATTGAGGGTATGTTGTATGAGTATGATGCTCACATGTCGTCGTCATCAACCCACCATTCCTCTGAATTGAACCTCAGAACGTCATCTCCGCAAGCCCACCATCCAGCTGTGAGGTTGCGTGCAAAGACCTCCAGAGCAGAGTATGGAACGCGGTCACCTGCCAGAGAGCTGAAGAACATCCTCTCGAAAAGTTCCTTCAGGTTCGGCTTCCGTGAGTGCACATCAGGAACAGCCGCAATGACCCTTCTGGTTATGGATTCCCCATCACCACTAGTCGGGGGCGCATACGGATGCGCTCTCTTTCCTATCACAAGTATCTCGTACGGTTTCCGCCACAGCCCTCCCAGCGCCGTGATCGGTGTTCCATCCGTGGTAGTCTTGAGCCATACCCATTCTTCGCAGACAACAAGCCCGGCACCCTGCATAGCATCATAGGCTGCCTTTCGTGCCTTTGGAGAGTTGGTGATCCAGATCGCTGCCATCGAGCTTTGGACATCCGTCTGTAGATTCTTCCCAGTACCTCCTCTATCAGAGGCATCCGCGGACGAAGTAGGATCCTCTTGCAAGTGCACCTGTAGAATATCACATATACGCCGCGTAAGAAGCTCCCAGTCCAAATATGACAGCGTTTGATAATGGCCACTGCGACGAACGGAACGATTTGTCCACGGCGGATCAAGGAATATGAGATTGAACTTCTGTCCAGAAGGGAGACCAGGAATGGGGTCGAGTTGCGTAATATTCTCAGATATCGGGATTCTGCAACGCAGGAAGTGTGACAGCGGGGGCACATAGAATGAATGATAATGATATGGGCGTTCTTGCTCGGATCTCTGCTTATCATTTGAACCCAGATTGTCTGTCTCTGATTGACACCGTATCTGCACTGTCGCTGGCTCAGCAGACGTGTTTTTGACCACGGTATTAGAAATCTCGGACATGCATTCAAAGGCGTTTACGCCAGGCGACAGGATCAATGGTGGATTGCCCATAGCTGAGGGAGCAGAGATCGGCTTATTCCAATCAGAGCCAGATCCATGATCTGTAATCCACACTGGACATGTACCATCTTTGCGTTGCGATGCACTCCTTTTCCGCTTTCCTGGTTGAATCTGCTCAGCCTGTGCAGCATTAACCGAGCTATTCTGAGAATCGCTTTCTATTGGTGTGCGAGGCAAGCACCAGTCGAACCCGGTTACGAGTGCTTGATGGAGCTCTGTTAATTTTTCAGCCACAAGGAGCTCGATGATCTCTGAGTGGAAATGTCGTTCTGAGAGGGGGATCCTCTCCAGAACTCTTGCCCGCGCAGCCTCGGACTTGGGCTCAGTCGATGGCGGATAAGGCGCCCTCAGGGGAGCTGAAGAAAGTAGGATTCTTCTACCATGATTACTTGAGGCATAAGGGGCTGAATGGGGTGGTGGCGGTGAGGTTTGTCCTGGCAGGGCCTGTGCGAGCGTAATGGAGCTGGGGATATCAACCACAAAGGCGGTGGCACTGGGGTTTTCATAAAGAATTGATGACTTCGGGGTCATTGTCACTCATGGTTGGGCCCCGAGCTTGCGTTGGTTTAGAATGGCATGTAACGGTCCGAGTTTGCGGGAAGGATGGTGATGGAAGGTTGCCCGAGACCTGGGGACATTACAAGGGCGACCATCCTTGCCCAAACTCGACTACAGTAGCTTCTTGGAAGAACCTTCATAGCAACCCATTAATTATTTGTGGTAAGCCCAGGATGCGCGTATCCAAACTCACAACCAGTGGAGCAGCTCAATCTCAACGCCATGCAGCGCGAAGACAGTCATTCTCATCCTCTAATACACTTGACAGGAAGCACTCAAAGGGCCGAAGAATAAGAATAAGAATAAACAATACCATCGGTTCTCATATCCAACAGAATTATGGCAACGCAACGCATAACCAAACCACAAGGTGGCAAAAATCACTTGAATGCTTATTGACAAAAGGCAACACCACTATGCTCTCAGATAAACACAAATCGCAACACTTTTTTCTCATCTCATGCCTTCTTCCTCCGTTTCCAAGACGATCCAGCGTCGGTCTAGGTGTGACAAGGGGTCATTTCGTGCATATAGCCATACTACTCTCTGTATCCCGGAAATCGAAAAAAGGGTAAGGACAAAACTTTATACATCAGGTCGAAGTCAATGGCGAATTAAACAGTTATAAAGAAAGCCTCAATGCTGGAGGTCAACCCGCATTAGCCTCGTTCACGCAGGCAAGCTGCACGCTCTCACATGTGCTGGGGATGACTCACACGTCCACGTCGTCCCCCAGCAGGCTGTGTCTGAGCTGGCTGTGCTTGGGAATAGAACTGGGAAGGATACTGATACATCTGAGCGGAGCTCATGACGGGGCTGAATTGTTGGGGGGCATATGCTGGCTGGTTCATCATAGAGCCGGGGTTGATCTGGCCAGGACCTCCGCCCAAAGGAGCAGCTGGGGTCTGCAGAGTCCGAAGATTATCCGTCGCAGGCGTTCCGGCCGGGTACCCAAAGCCGGAGTTTCCCAAGCTCGGATACAGGCCCGAGGGCGAAAGACCCCGTGATTGCGCTGCCAAGTAGGCCTGATACTGGATTTGTTGCTGCGTCAGAGGCACCAAGGGATCCTGGCCGAAGCCCGTACCATTGACACCAACTCCGCCAACCCCATTGAGAGGGTTGATACCACCGGCAGAACCAAGGCTGTTCATTCCATTGATGCCGTAAGGGTCAAACGGAGAGGCATTAGGCTGCTGTTCGGAAGCAACGGGTCTGGGAGCGTCCAGGCTTTGGCCGAGCATGGTAGGGAACTGTGCACCATATTGTCTTTCCATGGAGGGCTGGGCACCGTAGTTTGATGCCGCCTGCCGGGAAGTAGGACGGTGCTGTTGTTTTTCCGCGCCAACGTGATCACGCCCGTGGTGGTTATCACGAGCACCTCCCCGAGAAGACAAGCCAACTTCGTCCATCAAGCGCTTGTACCCTTGACTGGGAGTCGCCTTAAGTTTGGTAAGAACCTTGGATACATTCTTCACAACTTCCGCTCGCATCGATTCGTCAAAGAATGGCGTGGTGAGGACCTTGAAGATCAGCGTCGCTCCTGATGTCTGGTCGCTCAGAATCTTTTCCAGGACCTCGTCACCTGGGCTGAAGAACAGAGCCTTCAACACAATCTCGCGGGCATCCGGTTCGTTGCGCTGGTTGATCACCTTCAGGACGGTCAGGTAGGCAACCTTGTGAGTGCAGAGATGCACAAGGTGAGGAACCAGCCGGGGTGCAAGCACAGTACGGCGTCGGGGGAAAGTGCATGTATCCAGGAACCAAGTCAACAGTAAAGCCCCGTTAGCATTGGTCGCAAGCTGTACGCTGTGCAGAGCAATGGCTGCGGCGAGCATGCGTTGCTGATCCTTCGAGGCGTGGTGGCTTTCAAGGCAGGCTCGCATGGCCCGAGCACCAAAGCGGCCCTGGGCAATCTCCCACATCCGACTCAGCATTGTTTCGAAAATGAAGTCATTAAACGGAGTGCCGAAACGAAGACAGCATTGAAGAACATAGTTTCCATACTGGTCGAGGAAAAGCGGAACCGTGTATGGCCTGAGAGCATCAACGATCGCATTCATCTGGTTTGGAGTCTTGGCGACATCGATGATCTTCTGTGCTGCCCAGGTTCCATTCTTGTGGACGCCAATTTCGGCAAGGTGAGGTGCAATCGGGATGAGCATTTGCTCTTTCGTGGATTCCGAGCAGAATTCGAAGAGCTTCTG
Source organism: Aspergillus sclerotiicarbonarius CBS 121057 (assembly GCA_003184635.1). Lineage (NCBI taxonomy): Eukaryota > Fungi > Ascomycota > Eurotiomycetes > Eurotiales > Aspergillaceae > Aspergillus > Aspergillus sclerotiicarbonarius. The sequence goes on from KZ826393.1 coordinate 144,867, forward strand.
GACGACGGTGTTTCCGAGATAGTCCGACGCAAGCTCCGCAATTTCAGGAAGCATCGCTACTGCAGTCTCCTCAATCTCCTGGACTGAGCAAGCTCCGTTGTCGATCCTCTTCCGGATATCGCGGAGACGCGGAGCATCAAACATCCTAGTCTGGCTAGGCTCGGTAATCGGAGGGATCTCATCTTCAAATGCATCGAAGGCAATGGCTCGATGGATACTAGCACTGATGTTGTGAACTTCGTCTTCAGTAGCGCCGAAGTCTGTGACAATCTGCGCCATCTCTGGCTGGAGCTCAGGAAGAGAGGGTATCTGGGGAACATTGGTTCCGCTCTCCGGCCTTACAATACCATCAGGTCCGTTCATGCTCGGATCGGGAGTCGGAGACGACTGAGCTCCGTTGACGCCAGGCGTGCCGGTGGCAGAGGTACCAGGTACCTTAGCATATCCGATGCGGACTGGGCCCGCACCGGGGAAAATCTCCTTCCCGTTGAGAAGCGATTTGGCCTGGATGGCACTCTCGATGCGCTCGAAGTTGACGAAGCCACAGTTCTTGTGAGTCAGTACGCGGGTAGACTCGATTTTGCCATACAGGCTGAAGATCGCCTCCAAAGATGTGACAGTCGTGGAGACGGGGATGCTTCCAATCCACAAGGCACGAGTTGGGCCATCCTGGTTGTTCTCGTCCGCCATCTCTCCGGTTTGCCGCATGCCCATGTTAGTACCGCTGCTTCCACCAAGATGCATCAGCTGCACAGCTTCTGACAACTCATCGTATTCTCCGCCTTCCGCGATATTAAGGTCAGCGGCGCTGAAGCTGTTTTCGAGTCGGGATGGAGTGGCCAGGTAATTACGGATTGATGAGCGCTGAGGCGGGGCCTCCAGAATCCCGGCGGTCCTGGCACGAGGTCGGCTGGCCGACGCGTGACTGGCAAATGCCTGTACAGCCAGGTTGTGTTGATGGATCTGAGCCTGGGTCGCAGCCAATTGGGCAGCTGTTGCAGCTGCAGAAGGCGTAACGGTTCCGGAAGGAAGTTGCGAATAGCGACTCTCATACTCCAAGTCCTCATCATCTGCGTACTTCTCTTTCGCATTCACGGAATACGACCGGATACGGCTGTTGTTCTTCATCATAGCCAGTTCCGCCAGTAGAGGGGGCAAAGTGGACTGTTGTTGTTGCTGCTGCTGTTGCTGCTGCTGTTGGAGGAGCATATCGACGGAGGGTCGCACAAGCGTGGCCCGTGCCTGTTGCGGGGTCTCCGCCAAGCCCAAATAGTCCAGCGTTTTCACATCGGTATCGGCAAGTCCATCTCTGGAGAACGAGGAGTGGCTGGGAGAGGCAGGTCCTTCGGAAGAGCGAATGCTTGTAAGTGTCGTGGCGCGATCACGCCCAGTTGCCCAGCTAGTAGAAAACAAGGACGGTCCGAATGGACCAGATGATCCCAAGAAATTCGCTCTCTGTGGCATCGAACCAGCCCGGAGACGTGAGAGGGAGCCTGCGCTGCTTCCACCAGCAGCGGTTGCAGTCTTTGCGCTTGTGTCGATACCGGAAACGCCGGATGGACGAAAAGGGCTAGTCGATGGCGTAGGGCGGGAGGTCTGGGGCATGTACGGTTGTTGCAGGTTAACCTCGTTCAGCGCACCAACAGGGGAAAATCTCGAGGGGACAGTGCCAGCTCTTGCTCTCCGGCCAGGGCTATTGATCGAGCCGCTGGAGGTAGGTACCAAGTCCGGAAACCCTTCTTGGCTTGGGGACTCGGGAATGTTTTCACGGAGAGGGGTAGAATGACCGCTGGTCGGGGGTCCCCAGATACTGGGCGAAACGCCTTCCTCTGCTTGGATCTCTCGCGCACTAGTATGGTAGATAGCAGGCGTCAGTTGTCGGGAACCGAAGGAGAGCACCTCAAGATAATTAGGCTGCTTACCGTTTGGAGTATAAACGAGCCCCAAGTTCATGAGAAGGGGATCCAGCCCCTAGCCTCGCGCCACCAATCGAGCCTGCGGCGCCATTCAGACCATTCGAGGAGCCAAATGGCGACTTGATGGCAGCGGATGCAGACAGGTCACTAGGGGAGCTACGCCCTGTACTGGTCCCAGACATTGGTTGAGTAGTCGGGATATAATTGAGGTTCATGTGACCGTCCGGTCGTGAAACAGGGAGCATTATGAATTATTTCCCTCCACCTCGAATGAAGGCGGACACCGAACACCTCGTGTATGAATATGAGAAATGCAAGGTTGCTGTCCAGTCAGTAATATGCTGCTCAATCGGAGGTTTGCCTCGCGAGAACCATGTGTCAGTCCCGTCTTGAGGGGGTCAAATGGCAATGTTCGATCTCCAGGGCCAATGCTAAGCACCGAGCCAATCAACAATGGGTAGATAAATCAATGGACGTGGCTCTTGACGCTCGAGGAAACCGGCGTTCTGTGCGTTCAGGCGCGAGTGGATGTGCTCGTGGCGGGGTTGACGAAAGACTGGGTCCAAAAGAATACGTAAGCTTGAACGGGCACAGATGTGTTCGAGAATCAGGGACGAGACGAAGTCGATGGAAGGGTCGTCGATAAGAGGTCCGTTATGCGTCAAGGCCAGTCAGGGAAGATGATCTTTGGACTAGTGTCCACTGTCTGTCCAGGTTCAACTGCCACGATCCACCGTAGTAATTAGGTCTTGACTATTCAAAAAATATCACTAATCCGCAGGGACCCGCTCGAAAAGACCGTAAGGACACGAGAGAATTGCCTGGGCAGGAGGTCGAGCGAGGGGGCGAGGAAAAGGAACGCGGCGGTCGTAGTAGTGTACGGGGGGGGAAAGCCGAAAGGGTCGACTCTAAGGTGGCTGGAATAAATTGCGCGGCCTCGGGCAGAAGCCAGAAAAAGATACAAGAATGGAAAAGACCGACGATGGGCGACACTAAAAGGGATACTGAATTGAAGGATTACTCAAAGAGAAGAGATTGGGGAGGAGGGGGGTGGAGGGAGGTAAGACAGGAAAGGGGGCATGAAAGGAGGAAGCGTAAGAAAGAGATAGATGGCGGTGGGTGTGAAGAAGAGAGCTGCTCCTGCGCGGAGGGAAAGGGTAAAAGGTGGAAAAGAGACTTCGAGAGAAGGAGGAAGGCGGTTGGAGCTGCTCAGGTTGCCGGATCCCGGGGGCATGTCATATCCACTCGTCTGGTTGGTCGGTCGGATTCAACCATTTCCCATTTCTTCTGGTGAACAAATAATATCAGCGATATCCTGCCCTGTCCAAGCACCTAAGTACTAGGTGTCTCGTTTTTGGGACACATTCATTCATTCAGTACGGAATATGGAGTATGGTATTCTGGTTGGTAAGGGATCCTGTCATCCCCATCCTCATCCCTTGGTGCTCGTGCCCACTGCTCAACTAATGATCAACAATTTCGTGCTGCGCTTGCTCGAACCCCCGGGGGGGCAGTCACTCGGTTCGGTTCGATCGATCCCCTCCTGATCCCGATTTTGGAGATGCTTCTAGGTAAATAGCGCAATTCTCCTCAGGTTTCCACAATCCCACAGTCGACTTCTGGAAGCCTCCGTCGGAATTTTCGGATCCTGTATGCTATTCTCCCATAATATTCACGGCGGTGTTTTATATTTATATAACAGCCACTGTGGTTACGTACGCCTTTTTGTGATCTCTCCGCCCAAGTGCTGCGTAAACCTCGATGATTCTCAACGGGTGTCTAATGCTAAAAGCGGAAAGAGATCAGGCCAGGTGGAGTCGAGGCTTGGATAACATCAACAATTCTGGTCACGGTCCAGTGACCCTGTGACCAGTAGACAGCCGAGCTCGCCACTCTTCTTGGTCCGGTATTGCTCTCCCCTCTTCAGTTCCACTTCATCCTCAACATGATTGTGAATCATGACAGTCGTCAAGAGGCAGGGGTGCACTGCAATTATGAAACGGGACGGTGTCCATATATATTACCCGGCAGCTTGATCATCTAATGGTCCGGATCGGCCTCTCATACGGCAATGGGATGTGTACCAATGGCCTTTTCGACATCCTTGTCGGAGCTGAAACGGAGGAATCCGGCCCAGCCTGGGTGATTGACACCCTGAAACGTCCTAAACCCCGCATTCCACCGTCCGTCATGTGTTTTGACATGATGGTCCTGTTCATGTTGCACCCCCTGAATGAGGTAATGGACCTGCCTGAAACCAGTTCTTTTCACATGCACTGGGTGACAGACAACTAGGTAAGCTTTCTAGCATTTACCAGCAGTCCACAGCTCCATACAGCGGCACAGTACGTATAAGGCTATGGATGCAACTTCGTAGGGCGAATAAGCCAGTCCCTTCCTTGAAGCGAATGAGGAGGGAACGCAAGGGATGAAGATCTTTAAGGTCTGCCCTGTTGCCCTGTTCTGACGCCAAGGGATACCTAGAGAAGTCCTATTACTCGAGAGGTGAAATCATGGGCGGAGCTCTATGCAGGAACGCTGTGCTGTAGGTACTCCGTACCACAGTTCTTTCGGGATTTTAAAGACATAGCCCATTCAACAACAGCAGCAAGAATTATGTCGCAGTGGATCCCAGTCAGACATCAATATATAATGAATTTAGTATGGGCCTCAGTTATCAAAGTCACTTACCTACAGCTAGTTGTACGTATTTAGTTACATACGGTACCTGACCCAGAATATTCTTGGGGCGGGTTGGATGTTCGCGGTCCCTGGGAGACTCGAAGATGTCCACCATGCCATATCACGATGTATAGGGACAAGCCGGAGCCCTTCTTATACAGCACAAGGTGTTCCCCTGGGTATTGAAAGGACATTACGGAGTACTCCGTGTGGCACCTGGATCTCGCATTCCAGACATCCCACAAAACACGTGATTAGGTATATACCTGAGGCAACGATGGTCCATCGCCACCGCCCTGCTCCGTATTCGCAGTCATTTTCGGCACCGCCTTTCCAGAGCTTCCATGCATGCAATATAGGACATCCATAATCCGAGCCTTACCACCCTGCCCTTTTTCTCCCCCTTGGATCTATACACATACATGGTTATCCGAGGCGCTACTACTCTCTATGGCTTGCTAGAATAATTAAATGGATAACAGTATCCGAAAGTGTTACGCCCAGTCGATCCCATACGCGCCTACTCCGACTCGCGTTGTATCGTGATTTCACGGTCGGCATCCGATAGACAGTTAATGTGCCTCTGTCGCCGGGGTTAAATCCAGTCTCCTCCTCACGAAGAATGGCAGACGACCATGAGAGCCCCTCCTCCGTGGAGGCAGCGCCGGTAGAATCGCTCATCCAGGGGCGTGCGAAGCGAAGCACTGCTGGACTTCATATGTCAGCCCTCTTGGACGCCGCTGCAGACGATGACCTTGCGCTCTTGTTCGAGGAAGTGGAGGATGATAACGAATTTGCAGTTGATGCAGAGGAGGAAGGGGGGGAGGAGGATGATATGCGTTTTGAATCTTCCTCGGACGATGAGGACGACCAAGGACCCGACGCCCGGGCGGACGAACTAGAGGGTGAAGAACAGCTACAGAAGGAAGAGCGACAAGAGCGAAAGAGGCGGAGGGCACAAGAAGATATTCGGTTCAAGATAACCAGCAAGAAGGTCAAAATCGATCCCACCGCTGTGTCCGCAGTGCCTGCCCCTCGCCCGAAAAAGAAGTCAGAACGTATCTCATGGATACCCACGCCGGAGGAAGGGCCCACGCGATCGTCCTCTCGTCGCCAGACTATGCAAAACAAAGAACTTACGCATGCACGGCTCAAGGATAGCGAAGAAAAGCGCATCCGCCTCATAGCGACAATGGAGGAAGCAGCTAAAAGGAAAGCCCAGTTTAAACCGAAGGAGATGACGCAAGCCGAGCGTCTCGCAGAAGCCGAAAGAGTGGAAAGACACAATAGCAAGAGTCTCAACCGGTGGGAGGAAATGGAAAAGAGGAAGGCCGAAGAAAGACTAGCGAAAATCGAAGCCCTTCAGAACCGCCGCCTTGAAGGCCCAGTCATGTCGTATTGGAGTGGCATAGCAACCTGGGTTAATGGTCGCTTAACGCGCATCGGTAAAGTCGATGTGACGCCAAAGCCAGACAAGGAGGACAATGCACGCAGGAAAAGCAAGAAGATGGACAAAGAAAGCAAAAATGTGATAGAGCAAAAGCCGACCGAGGATGCTGTTGCTGTCGGGCCTGCCACGTCGCAAACAGCCCCTCCTCCCACGCAGACTGAGGATCCTTCTCTACCACAAACATCTGGCGACGGAGAGCCCGTGAAGCAGAACCAAGACCCTGAACACCAACAAACACCCTCTGAACCCAGCCAAGCCAATGGCGCAATATCGCAAGACAAACCTGCTGATACAGTAGTGGAAGCTCCCGCGTCCTCTCATGCGCCTACGGAGACTGATGCTGTTGCTGATCCTGTCCAACCATCCACATCTGCGCTCACCGATGGGTCGGGTACAGAGGCAGTACCAGACACAGCTTCTCCAAAGGCCGAACCTGAGAAGACCGAGGGGGCTGCTGAGGTTCAGGCTACAGATGCAGCCCCACAAGAGGGAAAATCAGATGAAAAGCCGGATGCACAGCAACCAGACGAGACGCCGATACACGCAGCTGAAGCTCAACAGTCTACGCCGCAGGTGTCTGGTGAGAACTCAACAATTGAGTCCGAGAAGCAGGCCGACCCAGATCCACCATCTACGGAAGCGCAATCAGATGATGCCTTGGCCAAATCAGTCCCTGAACCACCTGCAGCCACTCAACCAGTTTCTGAGACTGCTGCCACGGCGCCACAGCAGGTTTCCCCTACTGCAGCTCCGGATGCTGCTGATGCCCCTCCACAGCCCGCCTTGCAAGAGACTACACCGGCGTCAACACAACCAGGACAAGAGGCTCCAGAGATACATGTAGACCAGCCAGCTGTCGTGAATGAGGAAACTCCACAACCACAGATCCCGGAGGTCCCTCCAGTTATAGAGGAGACAGGACGAAACCTTACGGTGTTGGAAAACTTTGATGACAAGACCGCTCAGAGTCGCGAGTTCAGCATCTATTTCAACGCAAAGAAACCTCCTAGGCTAACCAGTATGCAAAGAAACCTATTACCCCACTGCATGCATGCGTGCCATGGTTATGCTAACAACACACTTGACAGAAATTTCGTCTTCGCTCTGCGTTATTACATCACTTCCCTCGCGCTATCGGGACCCCGAAACGTCTTTGCCTTTCGCAAACTCCTACGCTTACAATGAAATCCGGCATACCGTGGCGCAAAAGTACAGCTGGAGCCCAATGCTTGGGTGTTACGTTGGCCCTGCCGGGGTTGCTGCGCGAGGAGTTCCGGCGCGGTTTCTTGGTGGTGCTGAAGCAGAAGAGGAAGCTAAAGAGGGCGAACAGAGCGATAAGGACGGTGGCAACGAAGCTGCTACGAACAAAACCGAGAGCGAACCAAAGGCTCCCTCTGGCGATGCTTCCACTCCATCTATCTCCAGCCCTTCGGCTGCAGCTGCACCCACACCCGCTGCGGCTGCCGCGGGCGATCCGATGGAAATTGATACATGATCATGGCAGCCTGGATGCGAGGTCAGGAAGACCGAATGGATTGTTGAGTCATTATTTATTATACCATGTCAAAGATACCCACTTCAATTACATCTACATCTACATCTCCACGTCCCAAGCAACTGATACAAACCCCCATCCATAGTCACATGGCCCCAGACATATCACACGTAACATCGATAGATAAAATAATCTGCCAGGGCAAAACCTACTAGCTACCCTGCCGAGCGCATGTACTTACATGTAGCATATACTTATGCACGCCATACCCCTCCCTCGAACAATCCGGGTATCCAGTTCATGCACGACCATTCCACCCTTCCACCTTTCCACCCAACCCAACCGAATCAAAAATCTCCATTCAGCCCGACAAGTCCCGTGCAAATGGCACACGACAATCCCACCCCGTGGTACCAACCTACCACTAATTACCCGACGGTAGGGGCAAAAAAAAAAGAAAAGAAAGAAAGCAAAAAGAAAAAAGAGAAAGAGGGAGAGAAAGAACGCAATAACCCCCCATTCGCACGGAAACTTGCGCAATAGTAGGTAAGGTACATCGTTCCTGTGGTTATGATTGGGGGGCAAGCTTGGAACGTAACCGTAGAAATGTTGGGGTGTGGCTGAGGTTCAAGTTTTCTCATGTCCATCTGCTTTTAGTCATTCGACGGAAGCCGACGGAAATTGTGTCACTGGTTGCGGATACACGGGATGAAGAAGTTTTCTATCTATCTATCTGTCTTTTCCCCTCTCGACTTTGGGGTTCGTGGGTCTGGTAAACGGATGTAGGTTGGAGAAAGGGAGGGGGGGATGTTGCGGTGTGTGAACTTTGATGTGTATGCGATTTGCTATTTGTTGTTATTGGTGGTGGTGGTGTTTTCTTGATAGGTATTTAGGTAGGTAGAGTTTACTTTGGAAATGAATAAGGTTTTTTTTTTTCACTGATAAAGAGAAGAAGGATGAAGGAATGCCGCACGAAACCGGGATGTCTTCTATCTGCCCTAATGCGGCAATCTTGCATGTGACATGGGGGTGAATTGAGGGATGCGTCTATTAATTAATCTATGGATGGGCGAATAGGACGCAATGGGCTGACATCTTCGTTTAGATTTCTATCAATTTGTTCGGCTTAGATGGATAATAGTGAAGATTTCGTAGGGATGGATGCTCTGGTACAATACATCATAGCACTGCACCAAGGGTTTCACGACGTTTGTCCCGCGGCATGGACGGGGTCATAGCAGCGCAAAGGCTCCAGGCCAGATTGAAATCAAATGCAATTCGCGTTGCCCTGTATGGAGTACAGAAAGTGAGGCTGTCGTCCACTTACCTAACCTGACTCCAGAAGGACCACATCTAGACAGTGGATGGATGACTCCTTGGCTCCATCATCAGTCCCGACTCACCGCCACGGTCGAGACAACGTGTAGACACATGGGGCCCTGGATTCCGAACATCAATGTGAATGGTGGTGTGTAGTAAGGCAGAAAGGAAAGGGGCCGATCCCTGGGACAGATGGGTGGGATTCCCCATCCGTCAGTGAGTTAATAACATCCAATCTCAACGTCGGATGTATAAATATTTGCTAATAGATGAAGGGAGTTGATCCACAGGCCGATCGAGGACAGGTCACACTTGTTTTGTACAGAAGTAAAACATATTATTCACCAGGGGCCGGATTGGTGAGGGCTATGTAGATAGACGTTTGTTATTGCTCGTCGTGACATTGCCCCACTATCATTGACTCGATGTCTGTAGCATCATAGACTGATCTGAACGTTACAATCGCCGATGGCATTGTAATCTTATTTGGAAAAAATCTGTCGCCGATGGGACTGGCGAAACAGGAAGAGGATGGATATTTTTGTTTTTGCCCCAGAAAATTGTCTCACCTATTTCCGGCTATCAAAGACGGCTCTGGCTTCGCCTCATGATGATGATGATGATAATGATGACCAGCTGAGCAGGCCACTTCCGGCTCGGTCTTTTGTTTTTGCTGCCTAGCTTTCCCCTCTTCTCTTTTGCCTTCCTTCTCCTTACTACATAGTACCACCGAAAAAAAAGCAAAACTAATCGAGGCATTTATGGCGTCACACATTATATGCGGTGCCGAAACGAGGGAAAGGAATGGCATTTCCATTTCCTTGTTTGCTAGCCAAGGTTAACTCAGGGCTGCCTCCCTGGCGTCCAGTTCCGAGTCAGTGATCCCGTCCTGCCATATGGCTCGGTCATTGGATCTAACGGCGGTTGATCCTGCCGCACAGATCCAACTAGGGGACGCGGATACTGCAGAAAAGGACTGAACGCTCGGTGGAGCAGCCGTCCATGTGTAAGCCTGTACGTCAAGCATTGGCCGCTCCCCCTTGAACCCGGCCACCGGAGCACCGTCTAGACCAGCAGCGGTGGAGCTGGAGGGGGGTTTACAGCTGACGCTCCGCGTCGATGATGGGTGCCCGATTTGAGGTGCCAAACTGGGCTGGTCGGCAGTGATGATCAGACCTGGCAGCCCCGCGTCGCAGAGATTCAGCCAGGCCAGGGCGACATGTCATCCGGAGGAGACGAATGATTGGGGGCCTGGGATTCTTCCATCCTCCGATAAGCGTGGTTCGGTCGGTTAAGGGAAAAAGATCCAACGTCGGAATTGCAAGGAAAGCCAACCGGGAATTTGAGGGGCAAAGTGAAGGGGGTTCTCTCGTTATCCGGGCTCTGTAATCACGGTGGTGGACGCGGCGGTGGTTACCTTATCGCGATGGTACCCCGCCTGGACAAAAAGAGTCCCCTCCCGACTACTAGTATACCCAAGTGCGTACGAGTACCATATAAGAACAAGGAAAGGGAAACAACGGATTCGGAGAAGGCTGGAATCTCGCTTTTTCTTTTTTTCTTTTTGGTGCTTCGTCTTCCATCCACCCTTCTCTCTCCACCGGATCTGATCCAGAGTCACGGCTAAATATAGCCCGTCCACAAGGGGGCAGCCAAAAAGTCGTTTCAGCGGAGCATTGCAACGTTCCCCAGTCATATACTCCGTACGCGGAGTGGATTAGGTCATCTGCGGGTGGTGAGGTAAGCCGATTTGGTTGTGTACCTTCCCCATCCAGAAGGGACGATTGCGCGTTGAGTTGCCTGCCTCAGGCACCAATGGCAGTCTAGAACTTCCCCCCAGCCCAATAATGGCGTGACTCCATCCGAGTCTCGCCTTCCTTCCCGGGCCTGACGTGCTCGGGCGTCACATCTCCCCGGAGGGTGAAAGTGGTCACGGTAGTGGATGGGCCGGATGGATGGACACCTGGGGATGCTAAAAACGAGGCCAAGGCTAACCCGTCCCCATCATGCTTTCTTCATGTAGGTGGAACAGAGTTCTAGAATTTCCGTTGCTCGATTCGATTCCCCAGCTCTCTGGATATATCTATCCGGCCGGTCGCTTGCTTCTGCCTCTGGGGTTCTTATCGTAAGACGCAAACAGCCTCAGCTCGATTTCTCGACTGCCACAACAGCACGACTTTTTCGGACTACCCTTTTATTCTTATATGCTCACGCCGGCATCCCTCTTTCAGCACCGCCGGTTTATTCTCCGAGCGATTTTTGGTTTCCAACCGGCTGGCTGCACGGTACTCTCATCACCGCCACTTAATAATCCCGCATAGCACCACTCCGCCCTTTTTTGGCATCAGGCCAATTGCACGTGCCGTGTACCTTGTGGAAGGAGACGGCCACACTGGTTTATAAGAAAAGGGGGAAACCAAAAAATCAGAACAAAAGAGGCATTTTAGGCAGGGAGAAAATAAACATTCCTGTGGTATGTATGTCCCTTTCCTCGCCGGCTATATTTATCTTCACGGGCGTTGGTCTATTATTACCATTTTTTACCATTTTCTGGGCGGGTTTGGTTTTGTCCCTTATCTCTCCCCACTCACAGGCCGATGATAACGGTCCAGGCAGCCCGGCCCCCGTTGTCTGGTAGTGAGACTGGTTTCATTTGTGACCTATCTGACCTTTCTGGTGCCACAGCAGATACACACAGAGCAGGAAGAAAAAAAGCTTATCGTCGTGGTTATTATCATCACCAAGAATTTGCAGTTCGCCCGCTACATATTTGCCTCATTGCCAGGGTTCCCGAAAATCACTCAGGCCCGTATTCCCACTCGCCCGTCCGCTGGAGTCATTCAGCACATGCCGTTTCTCTGAACAAGGACGAGGCAATATTACGAAACTATAGCATCCAGTACGACCGTCCGAGACAATTGGTCCAACCAATTGCGCAGTCGGATCCCTGCTAGACGCAAATCCCTCATACTTTTGACCCCATAGGGGCAGGCTCTCGTGCTCCACAACTGGCGCGGTTCGGCGCAAGGTACCATCGCCGAACTATCTCAGATAGATAATTTTTCTTTTGGACCAGTGTTATATTTATACTTAACTAAGCCCTCACCGCCATCAATGACTCAAAGCAACAACCATCATCGCCGCACCTCCTCGGGCTCCAATGTCCCTAAGCTGAGGACCACCCGGCCGGCTCTACATCGGAAAGGCACATCCTTTGTGAACCATTCCATCTCCAAACTAGGCTCTGGCCAGATCACCAGGCAGTTTGAATCGGAGGACGACCGGCAGCCCGAAATGGCGGCCAGCTTCCTCAATTTTTGGTATGTGCTACTGATCTCCCGCTATGTGTCTGCCATCCTTTTCCCAGCATGGTTGCTTTTGCAAACCTTCCCACGGCACCGTTAACCTGTCGCTTACTTCCCTTGCATGTTAAATGCTTCGCTTATCTTCAGAATCGAAGCTAACTGATCTACAGCGCCATGTGCGAGAAACAGATAACAGTGCCTGACAACTCCCTCCTATATTGCAGCGAAAGGTATGAGTCCCTCCTTATCGCGCCACACCCTTGACACATGCACAGCCTCCGCGGTTGGTTTAAATTCCAACGAGTGCCCCTGGTCTTTCTTTGTCTTTCCATCTTCATTTCCCTTTCGGGACCATCGGCTAATACATCCCCTCTCTCTAGCTGTCGCCGCAAAGACTCTCACAAACCTCTCTCCGCCTCCTTCTCATCCAACTCCTCGATGTCTTCTTCAACCACTCCTCCTACATCTCCTCCTATGTCTCCTCGGATAATTGTAGCACCCATGACTCCCACGCGAGGTGCCCTCAGATCGTCGATCTCCTCCAGGATAACCGGCGAATGGAATGATGCCAAAACGGATCAGGATCCATCCGAATGGAAGCCAGTGATACCAATGGGATCTGGTGCAAGTTCCCTGGCGTCCTCGGAAGCTTGGCAGTACCTGTCCCAGTTTCACAGTGATGATGCTGTGGTGCCTGCCCGTCGCCCCCGGCTCGAACACCGTAGTTCGACAAGTCTGTCGACGATCTTGAGTGCTACGGGACCTGTTCCATCGCTGATGCACACCCCGTCTACCGCCGCATCATCGTTCAGCAGCAACGGGTCGGACTATATGAGCTATGTGCATGACACGGCCTATCGCCCACTGCCCCCTCGGCACAACCCCTACTTCTCTGGCTGCTCAAGTGCCACAAAGGGGGTGGAACTGGTAATGCCCCATGTGCATAATCCCACGGAAGACGTTTCCGCTGTTGATATTTCCAACGACGATTCGATTTTCCCTGCCAGCAGTGCGCTGTGGGATGAGAAGCCTAGTGGCAAGGCACCTAATTTGAGTACGGTCTTGGGTTCCGCAAACTCTGACGTGCCTGTCCGTTCCCTGGAGGAGTCTTCATGACGGCTATTGTCACGACTCTATAGCGCTTCAAAGCGACTGATGCTTCCAACAATTAGTCCATACTGCGAGTGCTCAGATGTTGTGCATGTTTGTCATTGAAAGGCCAGGCTCGACATGTTATTTTTGTTAATTTCTTCTGGTCTTCTGTTTTTCAGTCATTTGGTAATATGCAGACATTGAGCGGGAAAAGGCAATAGAGTCAACATGAGAGATACGAAGCGACGGATGATAGGCGTGGAAATGGCACCTTCCTTTGGACATTGAGCTCATAGCGGATGCTTGGAATAGATTCTTAATACCACACGGACTTCGGGCATGTGTATAGACGAGCAGGGATTGCTATATAGAACTGAACCAGAGTCAATCGCATATAGAAAGACCGTTAATTAACCTGTGACATGTCTTGAGACCGAGCCAGGGATACCCTTGACAGCGTAGGTGCAGAATTAGTCAGCTGTCACTGCTGTCAGACAACTGCCGAATGCCCAGGCTGGCATGTCGCTGACTAAGCACCTGTATACCGTGCTTCACCAAATCACATTCAATACAGAAAGGCAGCGAAGCGAGGACACTGACTGCAAACATTTAGTATATGTTCTTATACGACATGTTCAAGTCTGACATATGATTACGACACAATATCAAGAGATACCGCCTCAGACGATGCCCCAACCCCCCGGTGTCGAAAGAGCAGGCAGAAATGCCAATAGAAATAGTGGGAAAGAACTTGATTCTACGGGGTTTGTCAGAAATCCACAGCTAGTGGATATCATGTAGTGGGTTATCTATTTTCTGGGGGCTCGGATCTGGTGTGGTCCAGTAGGATTTGCATCTTGGACTCATAATTAATCTTCTTTCATCTTCCTATGTCGACAAACGGCATACGATGGACGATTCGATGGGTCAATGGTGGTCATCTATGAGCACTGGATGCCTGAAAACGTAGTACAGTGTAGCAACCCAAGTATCCAGAGGTGCCATATGTCACGGAGAAACCCTACCGTGAACACAGATCCTGCCATTCTACGTAGAAGCGGAGAATCCCGAGGCCTACGATACGTACTAGGAAGCATTACGATTGATGAAGCCCCGTAAGGGAGCCTAGATACCTTGGCCGGAATGGAAAGGGCTGCAGGACTAACACACGAAGCCTGAGGTTAGTTTGGCCAACTTGTTTGGGACGGCAAGCACATTCGCCCTGCCTTCCGGAGTTCATTTCCATCCACCCCCTCAATTGAACTTCTCAGCATCCCGTCTTCCCTGACCCTTCTTTTTGTCATCCTCCTCCTCCTGTCAAATTTCACGCTGCTTGACCCTGCTTGATCATCTGAGAGATACTGAAGAGGGTCTGCTGTTATCCATACCTTGTTTAGTCACCTGTCAACACATATCCATCAACGACGTTTTCATCAGCAGTCTCACCATCTGCTCCCCTATCCTTTCCACGCCAATCTGTTCAGTGTTGCAGTTCTCTTCATCAAGAAAACACTAAGATTTAGTATTTTACGTCTATACGCCTTACTTTGAACTGTTGGATACTCCAGATGTCACAGCGTCGTTGGTCTCGCTGCGCCCATGGCGACCAGAACAGACTCACTACAGCCTAGAATATGGTCACAACAAACTCCAAAGTCAACAAAGCACCCCAATTCGGCACAAAGGTTACTTGCATAGATGCCTAGAGATAGAACAGCCTGACATACGTACTGGTTGATGGGTGGGCCTGCAGACTCTGCACCGGGTCGGGAGGAGATGGGAGCCTACGAGGATCTGGATCGGATACGTTTCAATCGGAACACTTACTGCTATCTGTGGAACAGGTTTTTCAGTTGCCTCCATCTTCATATACAACATCTGGTCAACCTTGGAGTCTGTTTATTCTAGTGCTGACAAGGATCCTGAGAGCTCGCAGGCCAAACTTGCCCCTTCCCTTCGAACGACGTATCCCGGCAGATCAAATCGCAGATAACTCCAACCATACCAGGATCTAGAAGTGTTCTGGATGTTTTGTTTACTATGCAAGACTTGTGGGGACTTTATCAGATTTGAGTGCTGGTTACACGAACTTGATCCACCCGGCCGGGTCTGTCCCATGGTCGGCCATGACAGGGACATATCCAAAATCGGTACATCATACGTGGTAAACAAGATATTCAGATAAAGGGGATCATACGGATAGGGGACGGGATGAGAGGCAAGGAAATGTATCGACTCAAGACCATTCAATGTTGGCTTATCGGAAATAATAACGACGGCTATTATTCTCTGATGCGAACTTCGATGTTGTCCTTTGCACAGGCCACCTGCCTACATTACAGCGTCGAATCATGCGATCGGATTAAATACCATGTTATAATCCCACCGGGGACAGTGGCTACATATGGAGTTTGACGCTCAGAAAAGGATATTGTGAGGGTTCACCGATCAATGAGTTTCAGGATTCAGGAATCAGCAGTGGCAAAACGACTTGATCGAACACGGCAGCAACGGACGTTTATTTTGGAAACTGTCCTCAGCAATTTGGAGTGCCGACATACGAGATGGAGTACATGAAGAAGGGCTTGGGGATGTGCGTCGAGAAAGCGCATCCTTTCCCACGCGACTAGGGCTGCGCTAATTTCGTCCACTTTACTGGGCTTTGATTGGACCGGCACTTCTCATCAACAGGGACTCAAGGCATTGAAGGACACAGGCAACAATGCAGTAACTGACAGAAACCATGCGACCAACTCATACATCAGCCAGGATAGGCTGGGCTGGTAATTGGCTCATGTTCTTGAGTGCAGAGCTGCAATGCTCCCTACAATTAAGACACCTTCGGGCCAATTCGCATACATACAGAAGCAGTGTGTCATCATCCAAGGTTCTTCGTGGGCACTTTCAATCGGTTTCGAATTCAGCTATCAAAGCTAACGATCTTTTCGCCTATATGATCTTACGGCTGAAGAGCATCTTTAGTCTACGGCGACTCAGCTGATACTACTCACTTCCATTCAGACTCGCTGATTAAAGGGCCTTGGTAAAGTGCCTTTCCGATTTGAAGAACCTCAGCAGGTATGCATACTACAAGAGGGATTTGACACATTATGATCTCGATACGGCACGTTTCAATGTATTGTACGTGGCCAGTCTCTCGAAGTATTGATAACTTTCGAAGAAAAGGACAGAAAACCCAGCTAGTCCCTTTCCTAGATGGAACCCTGACTTCTAGAGACATAAAGTGGCAATTATACCTCACTGTCGTCGATAAGGTCGCCGTCACCAAGAATGTCGCCGTCAAAAATGTCCTCCGGCATATGATCTGCAAAATCACCCGCGTCATCATTTTCAAGACAGCACATATAGCAACCCAATTGTGCTTGCCACTGCCATTTTAATCAATAGGGGAATTCATCGCCAGTATCTAGGATCTTACCTTTGGTCTGTTGCACGGAAGATGGGAAGGCTCAGGCAGGCATTGGCCTATACATAGTTCATTTCCAGTATCAATACCGTGGGGAGTGCTCTGAGCATAAATGTGAGACGCGAAGAGGGCGAAAGCCGTGACGAAGACACCGGAAAGCTGCATCTTGCTAATTTGATTCAAGGAGTGGCAGACAATGAAAACCAAGGAGTGGACACCGCGTAAAACCGGCAGGGGAACGGAAAACAGGCAATATTATGCAAGTACTCGCTCATATGTGTGACAGCGAGGCAGAAGTCGCCTTATAAGTGCGCTCCCTTGCTAACTGCGAAGCAAGGGGTCTATTTGAACTTGAAATTATCGTGTCGCGTTACCACCATCAAGGCTTGGAGAGCTGATTCACTGACTAGCGTTAACAAGGCTCAAAGAATGTTGATTCCCTACCAGCGAGATTCCAAGATGGCACGTGCCGGCATGCGCGTAATCAAGAAGCAACAAAAGCAAACCCTCAACATATACAAACACAAACGTCCTAACGCGAGAATATTCAATCTTCCCAGGAACCCATACGCATGGAAAAGGTATCGGGAACACGCCTACCGGATTATCTCTTGACTAACCCTGGTGATGATCGTACATACTGAATCCATGCTATGACCCACATTCCCAGCAGATGGGTTTACACGGGCTATGTAGTATACATAGGAGCCCTTGATAGGGATGAATTACTAACCAGAGCAGGCATAGCATTATAAGACCAAACCCCTTGGGGGGTCATTCTTCAACTAAGGGTTATGTAATAGTGTCAAAATGCTTAAACAGTCCACATTATTTTCAAATCGATGTTGACCCCATGAGACAACGAGAGCATGCAAACCCAAAAACAAAGCAAGCGCATTCCATTTCTTTGGAATATGTATACAGGCAGATGGCGCTTATCAAAACAATACTTTAAAACACTAGTAGAGACGCAATATGCAAAAGTGTGAATAGAGTTCTCACGGATGGAGAATAGTATCTTTTTTTTAGTTTCCATTGTAAACGTGTATTGGTTTAGGTGCACTAGAAAAAAAAGATATTCAATGATGATGATGAATCTTAGCTCGCGCATATGATTCTTTGAAATGAAGAGGAAAGGCAGAGCCGCATAAAACGCAGATATAAGAAAGGTGAAGACGTGACTAGATCACCTGACATGGGAGATATTCTATATATCATGGCTTCGTATTTTGTGTGGAGGCTAGATAACTCAAGCTAACCCAGGAAAGGCAAGTAACATGAGCCAAAGGAAAACGTACTTGTGCTTTGTTTCTGAAGCCATTCATACCCAAATGTGATGCACAAAAAATCATCAAAAAATTAAAGGGGCGGCTCTAAACGACCTACAAATAAGACATGGTAAGAAGGGGTACGAATTGCGGAGCCGACGCAACGCCTAGATATAGACAGGTGTCAGTTATTCGCAAGATTCTTCCAACCTAGAGAGGTTGCGCCATGCTTCAGTTTGCTCGCAGAACAAGCCTCCTATAGGCCTTAGGCAAGTTGTGCCCCTTTTTGAATACCGTAGAAAGGTATTGTTTCAAGGGGGTGCCGTGGTGGCTGAATCGTATAAATTAGCAGCCTGCAGCCTGAAATGATTAGTATGAAATCGGTATATACTCCGTACGCTAATATGGAAGCCACATAACGTTCATCTGTATAGTGCCGAAGGGCTGCCAAACACAGCACGAAACTTCAGAGCGACCCGGAAACCATTTCCGGGTGAGGCTATTGTAACGTAACAGATTCGTGACGCGATGTCAACAAATTTGGCCGAGGCTGACGTGTAGATCTGGGGCCTACAGCATAATCCAGGAGGAATCGTGACGGGATCACAACAGCCGGAGTCGAATAGATCTCTGCCTAATGACTCTTGTCTTTCTCTTTCTCCTTTTCAAGTCGATAAGAGAACGTCTTTCTATGGAGAAAGCATCTTTACCCAAGACATATTACTTGTCGATTCTCACGTTAGTCCGAGGGAGGAGCGACATGGTCGGTGGGCAATACCCACAAATCCCAAACGTCGTGGAGAACTTTTTTGGGCAGCTAATTCTTGCACTTTCTGGATCGTAGCCTGTCAGGTCACATTGAAAACCTGGTAACCGAGTGAAATCGACCGAACTCTAATAGTGGGATCCGGGCTATGAGATCAGTCCATCTGTAGGCTCTCCGCACGATGTCAGAAGTCAGAAGTCCGCTATCATTCCTGATAGACAGTGCCGATCCTGAGGTGCTTGACCGAAATGTTGCAAAGTTGTCGAACGTATTGACTGGCATCACGTCCCTTGGTACGCCGTAGAGATTCCCAGGATGTATGTGCTAGTTTTCCTCGCGTTCGGGAGATGACTTCGGAGGCGTCCAGTAGTGCCCAATGAGGATTCCAGGATGTATTTTCCTTCGCTAATGGGGACTCACCTTGGCGCCACCAGCTCGTCTGGTTGCTGCTGCCCTTGCCCTGCTTCCCCATCCCCCCCTTTTCCTTTAGTTAGGTCTTCCTCATCCCATTCAGGCTTTAAGATTGCATCTTTTAAGTGTCCATCGCCTAACCTGAAGCCCAAGTCGCAAATGGTGATGATTTTTAGTGGAGAATCTTTGGATCGATCGGTAAGCGAAGGCTATTTTCAGCGTTGACCCAGATTTCAGGCTCCTGCAGAAGTTTGCACTGTGAAAAAGACAACACTGGATGCACATTCGCCTTCTGATTGGGGCCTTGGTTAGGAACGGAAGATCGTCGTCGTCTACAGTATGCCCTTACCTCTTCTTTCAAGAGGGTTTGTTCCGCGCCCCGCAATAGCCAGCTTTCTCTCGCAGCGAGCGATGGGCTCTCTTCGTCGTCGTGGATGCTGCCAATACCCGGAAGCGACGTCGGACGTGTTATTCACACCATCTCCCAGGATATCAGATGCACCTTCCCGCAATATGAAATGATTGGAAGTGGTTCCGTAGGGCTGGGTTGTCTGTCAGAATCGACTCCCATGGCTTCAAGGAACCCCTTATTCATTGAGACAAACACTCATACTGGCAGGTGAACAAGGCATAGCAGATGACGCAACGCCGGATTCGCCTCATATGCAATTCTGCCAACCAGCATCTTCTACTGGTCGTCGTCGGGATCGGTTAACCTGCCACTCATCAACATAGATCGCATCACACCCAGCATCTAGCCGGTCCACCCTCCACTCAAGCCTCATGGGCTCATAAATCATAAACTGCCGGTTTTAATTGTGTGAATTCAACGGAGATGTCGCACATGGCATCCTGATGCCAACATATCGGAGGAGTTATCACTTGGGATACCGGAAGTCCACGCTAAAGCGCACTAGCTCCAGCGACAATGTCTCGATATGCCTGAACGCCGTGACTTAAAAGTCGACCGCATAATCATTCACGGCTGCAGCGGCGAAGAAATGACCGACCACTATAAATTGGACCAGAACGCTGCAATCACACAACAGACGGTCGACAGGTGAAGCCCTTAGTTCCGTGTGCTTATGATGTAGACTTGCGAGGCAGGCTTTAGGTCCGATAGACGCTTGGACTCACTGATATGACTCGCTTGATGGTCAGTGCTAGACCTGTCTGCTGAGTCAAGACAGACTACAAAGCTTAGCGCTTATTTGAATATGGGTCCATACCACATAATTGATCCCATCAAAGGCAAATACCCTGATATTGTCATGCGGAAACCCTCTGAAGACGGGCAGGCACGGTCTTCCTGGATCTGTATCACGAGCATCCCCGGAAAGCGAGGAACTTTCTCTCCCCAAATGTTGAGCGCAGTGTTCCTCTGAGCCTCCGGCTTGCTTGGGAGGGACGGCATTTTCGCTTCTTCAACTCCTGGCGGGGTTCTTCGCTGAAGCCCAGTGGGCTCTACTGAAAGCCATTTCCTGGATACCTTCGAACATCGCCATGGCTAAACCGAGACCTCGGCTCTCCGAAGAGACATTATGTGCAAAAGCTGCTTGCGGATTCGATGCAATGCAGCCTTAAGGCCGTCCGAAACTTGGGGACATAGTAGCAGGAGATACGACCTGCCACTGAGTTGGTCAAGTCGGAGGCAACTGGGCATGGAAAATCGGCAGTGCTTGTGAAGCGAAATGCACAGCAAATCAGATCAGTTTGCCACGGGCTCATATCAGACCGAGCATCTCTCAAACTACACCGGAAAGGTTAAGGTCTGCATGTACCTGTGCTTTGTATTTGCTGTCACTGTGCTCTCTTAACACCGCCCTTGTTATTTTGCCTCGGCACGTGCTCCGTGAATTTATATGGTGGCGAGCTGAGATAGCCATGTGATACGCTCGAATATGCCCTGGATGATGTGCCATGCACGGCATCGAGTCTAGGAATCATTGATCTTGGGTCATTGTGAGAACGAACTACGAGGAGCTCGGACGCAACCAACCTTGAAGGCCAGGGGGCGAAATTGGTTTCCGACAGGTAGGCTTCCGCCTAATGCTTGTCATCGACACGTCAGCATGCGAGGGGACGTCTGTTCTATGAATGCCAGTGCATTTCTTCATAGAAGAAAGAAGCCCGCTTTAAAGACCACTAATCATCATAGCGGCCAACAGGGTTGGTATGTTGGTCACAAGAGTCGTTGGTCCTGTTTGTCCGCTGACTTGGCGTGCCAGAGACCCGCTGCAACACAATTTGCCCGACGTTTTGGGAGGGTTTGACACGGAGAAGAAATATGTTCGACCATGAAAGAAACCAAAAAAATAATGCAGCAGAGAGGAGACCAGCAATCCGGCTGACGAATAATCATGACCCCCGATGCCCCAGCGCAGTACAAAAGCGATGTTCTCCGAATGGCGGCGGAGACCAAAGAGCCCAAGGATTGGCTGGGAGATTTCTCCGCGAGCTCTGTACCAGAGGTTCACAACTCCACTAACTGGATCAACTTGACAATGCTTGCTTTACGGGTAGCTTTCTGCCATGGTCCTTGGCTGGTACTCGGCGAAACGTGCCCGCGGATAATAAAGTCGCCCGCAAAGTGGACATGAAAACTGTCCGTTCAATAGGAGAGCCATCGTGGAAGCCTCCGCGCCCAGCCAGAACGGTGCAATGATGATCCTTCCTTGTCTGTGGCCCTTGATTATTGCCCTCCGGCTGTGGCTCCTCAGGGCCTGGGGTCAATCTGCTGGACTCCCCAGTAGACTAACACTAGACCAATAACCCCTGTTCGCGTGGCTTAGGTCATAGCATGGACGCCGTCCCCCTTCCCAGCCGGACAGTTGTCTCTTCCTAGCCTCACTTGTTTGTGCTCAATTCTACCCTCGAGGGGAAGAATCTTGTTGGGTCATTGGGCGGTAATTTCCGAGAGCGTGGTTGGACACAGTACCAACCCAACTGCCTGGGAATAGCTTGCCTGGCCAGGTACCTAATCACTTCGAACTCAAAGGCACCAATATTACGGCGTCCAGCTGTCACCAAGCTCACTAGATCGACGAAACTCCCTATCTTGTGGGGCACGACTCAGACTGGACCTTCCTCGATATCAGTCGCCACTTCTCTTCTTTAATTTGATCCTTATCGTTCCTGCAACATAATATACCAACCCTCCCCCCCTGCCAAGCAGGCATCTCAACGAAGAATAAAGGAGGGGTATTCTCCGCAGACTGTGATTAGAGACCACCGCATCCATCCGCCTGCAACAGAATGAGGGAACAGAACAACGGCTCGCAAAAAAACGGCGATTCCAGGTAGGTACCTTGCTGTCAACATCTTTGCGTATTTGGACCGCATTCCTTTGACAGTGTCGGTTGACTGTTTGATTGCCGATAGTCACCGCAACGAGAGTAGTCAAAGCGCGGGCCTCGAACCTTCAAACCCTCCCTCTCGAACGCCTGACCGACTCGCCGAGGAACTGGAATATTATCGAAACTTTCTTGAACAGCTGTTAGGATTGGTACGAGATGGAGACCAGGAAGATGTCAACCGGATGATTTCCATCATTCGTTCGGACGCTTCACCTCAGGAAATCCTGACAGCCTTGTCTGAGAACACAGCCGACAATGCCCAAACTGTTCAACGGGATATTGGTCGGAGCAATCACAACCAGAATTGAAGATTTCCAGCCCGGCCTCTCTCTGCATACGACAGGTTGTTTGCATAATCGCTTGAGGAGGTCTTTGCTCAGCTATCCTGGTCCCCATTGAACACAGATGAGGGTGGTGGGATACAGATAGACGACTTATTCATACCTCTTTCTGTCTAGTACTTCATTAGTCGGCTCTTTGAAGACCAGGTCTACCTATCTGTCATCTCTCACCATATATACCAGAAAGAGCCAACATTTGCAGCTGAAGCAGCTGTTGTGCACACAAAAATGTGCTGTGTATGCTTCTTAGGACCAGCACGTGCCTCCCATTTGTTCCTGTGCTGCAGCCAGGCTAATTGTCGCACCGGTCTGTTATCAGTGGGCATACCGTATTCTTAGACAGGCAGTGGTAGCCTTCCATGTTGACAGAGCCCACTATCTCTTAGGAGGCCAGCCTTGGAAGTACTTTCCTTCCCCTGCGAAAGATTCTTTTGTCTCCGTGCGGCGATATGCGGACCCATGTCCCTACATGCCTGCCTTGATGAGCTAGTGTTTAGTGGGTATGGTTGACCTGGTTGCTCTTCGCAGGGAAGCAACATGAAAGAACCATTCAACGTACCCCGACGAGAGATAGGTGAACGCCGTGACATCCCTAAAACTGGAGATATGTTCTTATCGCGCGTGGGGAATCATCTGAAAATCCCGAAAGAAGAATGAAATAGTCGAGGAAGAGCTTGAGTGATCATCGGGCCCAGAGAGGCAGTCGCTGCCCGTGACGTCGAACGGAGCTAAACCCCCTTGAGCTTCAGACCAACGACATCCTTGACTTGTCCCTCTCGTTTGTAGCTTGCCAATATGGGGGTTTCTTTAGAGCGCCTATTGTTCTTTATCGCCTGTGGCCTGTTTCGCAGTGATGTGCTGGTTCGCTGTTGATCTTCGGATGATTTTAGGTCGCGTCGACGATGAAACTACCGGGCAACTGCGCAGGTCTTCTCTGATCGCTTGCAGTATTCACCAAAACAACACCAGTTGCTTTTCCGCCTTGAATGCGAAACAGCCGTAATCTACACGCATGCTGGCATACTATTCTAACGATCCTAATAGGTTTAAACACATGTTGTTGTCGAGGGCTTCCGGTTTACCACTCACTCATGAATCTATCCGACAACTCGAGGAAAGCATCGTCTATTGACAACAACAATGTAGATATCGTGTTGTTTTCTTGCAGATAACCCAAATGCTGCTGTAGCAAATTCCGTGATTGACGGAACAGAAGAACAAGACTGTTTACTTTCATAATTGATATTTGAGATCATTATCATGACTGCCGACGTCAGATCTGGCATGAACTGGAACGTCACATATCTATAAATCTTGTCTACAATATCAAAGCACTTAAGGCGTGCAACGTCCAGTGAAACGGGGGTACAAGGAGCAGTCACGGACGGTATAACGAGCGCACAACCAAGCCAAGAAACGCTCGAGACCGAGACCGTAACCACCGTGGGGAGAGGTACCATACCTACATTGTAGACTCAAGTTAGTTATGCGTGTCTGAAAATAACTGAGGTGAAAGGGGTAAGGAAGGCTTGACGTACTTGCGCTGATCAGTGTACCAGTAGTACGGGGAAGGATCCATGCCCTCGTGCTTGTAGGCGCCCATGAGCTCATCCCAGTCGTCCATTCTCATGCTACCACCGACGATCTCACCCACACCAGGCATGAGAACGTCCACACTCTCGGTGACACGGCGATCCTCGGCATCCTTCTTCATGTAGAAGGCCTTGATCTGAGCGGGGAAGTGGGTCAGGAAGATGGGTTGGTTGATGATGTCGGTCATCTTGCGCTCAGCAGCCTCGGCAATATCATCGCCGAACTCGTGAGGCTTGCCTTCTTCGTTGGGGATGTCGTGCTCCCGCAGCCAATCAATGGCATCGGAGTACTTCATCCGCTTGAAGGGGCGGCTGGGGGGCTTGAAGTCGGGGTTGAGCTTCTCAATGAGGGCTTTGGTGGCGGGCTCGGCCAGAGTCAGGTCGATAACACGGCAGATCACGTTCTCCAGGTGATCAAGGAGGTCGTTGAAGGTGATGAAATCAAGCTCAGCCTCGATGTGGGTGTATTCGGACAGATGGCGACGGGTGAGCGACTTCTCTGCGCGGAAAGAAGGGCAGACACAGAAGACGTCACCAAGGGATGGGAGGCAAGTCTCGAGGTAGAGCTGGGAGGACTGAGTCAAATAAGCATCCTCGCCATAGTAGTCGAACTTGAACAAGGTGCTTCCACCCTCCACTTGGGTCTGCACCATGGCAGGAGGAGTAACCTCCAGCATGCGGTTCTCTTCGAAAGTCTGACGGAAAGCCCGAAGGGTAGCCGCGCGAACCTTCATCACGGACGAAGCGGTCTCACCACGGATGACGAGGTGACGGTTGTCGTAGAGGGTCTGCGGGTCGGCGTCGTGAGCCACTCGGGTGGTGATGGCTTCCTTATCACCGGCAGCGCGACCAATGATGGTGTAGAAGTCCGCATGGAGCTCACGGTCGTTGGGAGCGTGCTGCTTGGGTGGGACGGCACGCATCTCACCATGGAGAGCGATCGAGGTCTCAAGGGTAAGAGTCATGGCATCGTAAGTCTTGACCAAGTCTCCAGTCAAAACACACTGCAGGTAGCCAGATCCGTCGGTAAGAGTGAGGAACATGACATCCTTCTGGGCACGCAAGCGGTGGACTCTTCCAACAACTCGGACGCGTGTTCCAGGGGTCTCCGATTCGGGAGATCCCAGCTTGACAACGGCCGGGTCGGTCACATCGAGACGGATCTTGACAGGCTTGGGAAGCGATGTGTTCTCCTTAATAACAATCTTCTTTGCCTCCTCAAGAACAGCCTGACGCTTCTCAGCCTCCTGCTTCTCACGGATAGCCAATTCCTGTTCCTTTGCGGCCTTTCTCTTCCGTTGCTCATACAGGTTGGTGGCCTTCTTGACCGCCGACTTCGTGGCCGGCTTCCACTCCAACTTGGACGCAGGGTCGGCGCCTTCACCCGTGGGCTCGGTTTGGGACTTGCGCGTCAGGTACTGGTTGCCATCGGTAGGAGCGTGCTGCACGAAAGCATGAATGAGGGTCTTGTAGGGGGCGGATTCGGTTCCGTTGGCGGTCGAGTCGTCCCGTCCGACATCTTCGTCAATGTAGATGGAGGCCATTTTGGCGGCGCGAATGTAGGGTTCTGGTCAGCACGAGCGGAGCAGGCGATATGAGCTGTGCTCTGGTAGAAATGTTAGTTGGGACAAGTTGCGGAGACACATGTGAGTCACACAAATCCCTATCGGGAATCAAGGGCATTGAGAGATAAGGCATGATAGCAAAGATCACTCACATAAAGGCCAGTCAGTCTGACCAGGAAAAAGCTGGTGCAGCGCGTCCCGTGGGAGGTGAGGTCAAGATGTCTAAATCGCACAGGGTAAAAGCGAACGGTGGAGGGGTAAATTTTTGGATCCCGATATCCCCACGTATGACTCAGGCATCAATAAGGCAGACAAATGCTACGGAAACCGCCTGAATCTAACTATTTGGAGATATGGGGTACGGTACACATATGTCTAACTAGTGGCCACTGTGGCCGTGTATCATTCTGATGATGTATTTACGAAAGTCCAATCCAAGTTGAACACAGTCCCAAGATATGGATAGTATTCACAAAGCACACGACAGGGCCTGTCAAGCCACTCACACTGATATACGGAGGATGGGTCCACATTTTAAAAATCGGGACATCACAAACGCATGGCAGCTGACCATATTTCTTTCAGCTCTTTACCAGTAATGCTACAGTGTTTTTTTTACGCCGTACAAGGAGAAAGGGCAGCAAACCACTCACCATGTGGATAATGACCCGTCATGGAGGAAATTGGCCTGAGGCGCCAAGACCAATGGTTCTGCAGCCGGACCGGGTCAACCCAGGTTCCGACCGATTCAAGAGCCTCTGCCCAGGAAACCCCACCAACACAGATCGTTCGTAGACGCTGTGGCTGGTTGAAAAGTCTCCTTACTAGCCCCGATTCCATGGCACACTCGTTGACTGATCGATCCATTTACGGCCAGAATGACTGATCGCGGCTTTGGAAAAAGCATTTTTCCAACAGATGCATCTCAGCGCATGACGTGAAGGCTGCCGGCGATGATACCGCTGCAGTGCGATAGAACAAACTATAGGTTTCTCCCCGCCTGCTATGACCGAAATTATTCAGTCTGTCAGACCTGTTGATCGATCATCGCTTGGAGATGAATCAGAAGAGGTTTTTGGGGGGGGACGGGTTGTGCGTACCCTCTGAAAATGAGGGCGATGAACAGCATACGAAATCGCTCCCATCTTTACGCGGATGTGCTGACTGCTGCGTGGAAAGGCCACTGCTTAGTGCTCTGAAAGAGATGGATGACAGACGGTTGGATGGAGTCCTTTCCCCCATCTTTTGCCTCAAAAGTATGGATCTGCTAAAACCTTTCACTCCACAAGGGAGATGACTACGCTATTTCTATTATTATCCATTCATGATGATGGTTCAGGTTCACTATGGAGCATGGGCTGGTTGAGGAATCCTCCTGCCGCCAATTCCCCTTTTTTCCCACCTTTTTTTTTCCCTTCGATACATCGATTACATACATACTTGCTACTTTGGCTCGGCCCATTCCTTGCTTACCTGATACCCTGCACCAGTCTGTGTCTCGCGTTCTAGGATTGTTGGCACCCCCATTAACAAGTCCCTTGGTCCAAGTGTGACTTTTTGCTTAGTTGCTGTCGGTTGATTTGATAGTATTTCCATAAACCTTCTTTTTGTTTCCATTTGAATACTGTTATTTTCAGTTCCATAACATACCTTGAGAAGCGCGAGAGGCGAGGGACCCAAGGGCGCTTTTCCGATTGATTGCCTTTCTGGCGGATATCCTTCATTATCTTATTTTCTCCTCACTACTATTTATCGCGCTTCTGTCCCCAAACACGCGCCCCCCTTTTTCCCCTACCAGGGGCCCTCTTTTTTTCTCAGCCTTCTTTTCCGCTGAACCTGTACTGGCGGCTGTACCCTTTTACTAGTTTAATTGTCCTTTGCAATTACCTTCTCTCTTTCCCTTTTCTTTCCTCTTCGTCTGCTGTTGTTCCCACTTATCCCTTTTCAGTTTAATTGTCGGCGGTCTTTGGATACCTTCTTTGTCACCGTTTGGGTCCGCTGCAACCTGGCACTTTTGGCAGGTCTGGGGCGTGTTCCCTCTCCTAGTACCTACTCTCATTTGACAGGGCGATCCTGAACTTGATCGGGTTGATTTATCATTATCTTTGTTCTTGTCATTCTCATTTTGATTCGACCTCAGTTGGAGCGCCGCCTCCCTTGCTCTAGCCTCTCGGCCTCCTCACCCGCAAAGCCCCCCCTAAAGCAACTAAACCACCACAGGTTTGTCTCCGTTTCCACCAACTCAACCATTCATTGTCCATGCACATTCCAATTGACCACTGGGATCCTCGCTAGACACGTCTCCATTGGCAGTCCTCCTGCCCCGTGCTCTGTCCCGTCCTTTCTGCTCTTCTTTCTCATTTTGGTTACCTTCATTCTGGCCTCTCCAGGTCTCTGTTTTCTTTCTTATTTTCCCCCTTCTCTTTTCGGGGGTGATCTTCGGGCCCGGCCTTTTTTCTCTCTCTCCTGGCCATTCCTACCGTGTTGATTGCCTAGTACGTCCTTTCCCCCTTGACTGGGTGATATCGATCATTTCATCGACGTTCGAACTCACCTCGTTCCCTTCTCTTATTCTAGGGGACAATTGTCCTGCTCGCTCCCTCTCCTCGCCATGCAAACCTCCGATGCCAGCATTCCGAGTCGTCTGATTCCCTCCAAGTTTTCCCACCTCAACGCGGACAGTACCGGGTTCTCCCACGGAGCATACGCCTCCAACAATATCCCCCTGCAGGGCTTGACGGACCGGAACGCTCGTCGAGCTAATATCCCTGCGATTAATACCTCTGCTCCCGTCTCCGACACCATGGCCGCCTCGGGCACCGCGTTTGACATGAACTTCACCCCCCTCCTACCTTCTCAGCTGCTGCTTGGTAGCCCCTTTCAGCCGGGGACCCCTTCCGCGTTCGCCTCACCTCAGTTCGCCAACTTTGGTGGTTTCTCCCAAACCAATGCCTCTACACACGCCCAGAATCCCCAGAGCCATCACCAGTTGGGAAGTCCGACTCAGCCTTCGCAGAATGCTGGCCTATATTCCGGTATGATGTCGACGGATGGATTGGGTAATTCTCAGATGCTGGGAGCTCCTCAGTCTCCTGTTGGTGGCCTGGGGGGTCTGGGCAATGCTGCGTTTGGAAGTCCCGCTGCCTCGGTAACCCCTGGTTTGCTTTCGGGTACGAGCCGAACCGTGTACCTGGGCAACATCCCGGCAGAAACCTCCGCGGAAGAAATCTTGAACCATGTTCGGAGCGGTCAGATCGAGTCGGTGCGGTTGCTTCCCGACAAGAACTGCGCCTTCATCTCGTTCCTGGACAGCAACTCTGCCACCCATTTCCACTCGGATGCGATCCTCAAAAAGCTTGCCATCAAGGGGAACGACATTAAGGTGGGATGGGGCAAGCCCTCTCAGGTGCCTACATCGGTCGCCTTGGCGGTGCAGCAGTCCGGCGCGTCTCGTAATGTGTACCTGGGGAACCTGCCGGAAGAAATGACGGAGGAAGAACTGCGGGAGGAGCTAGGAAAGTTTGGACCTATCGACACCGTTAAGATTGTCAAGGAGAAGGCGATTGGGTTCGTTCACTTCTTGTCTATCAGTAACGCGATGAAGGCCGTTTCGCAACTTCCTCAGGAGGCCAAGTGGCAGGCGCCCAGACGCGTCTTTTACGGCAAGGACCGGTGCGCTTATGTTTCCAAAACGCAGCAACAGAATGCCGCTCAGTTCTTGGGTATTGCTCCGGGCTATGCACACATCCTCAATTCGGCGGACCGTGACTTGATCACCAACGCACTTGCTCAGCAATCTGTGGCCGCCGCAGCTGTGGCCACCACAGCTGGTGGGGTCAACAACCTGGGCAACCGAACCATTTACCTAGGCAACATTCACCCCGAAACCACTATCGAGGAGATTTGCAACGTCGTGCGTGGTGGCTTGCTTCATCATATTCGCTACATTCCCGATAAACACATCTGCTTCGTCACTTTTATTGACCCTACATCGGCCGCATCCTTCTACGCCTTGAGCAACCTGCAGGGTCTCATGATCCACAACCGTCGTTTGAAGATTGGCTGGGGTAAGCATTCGGGTCCTCTGCCGCCCGCTATCGCCCTGGCAGTGAGTGGCGGTGCTTCTAGGAATGTATATGTGGGCAATCTTGATGAGACTTGGTCGGAGGAACGCCTTCGCCAAGACTTCTCCGAGTACGGAGAGATCGAACTCGTGAACACACTTCGCGAGAAGAGTTGCGCCTTTGTCAACTTCACCAACATTGCCAATGCCATTAAAGCGATTGAAGGGATGCGGAACCGGGACGAGTACAAGCGGTTCAAGATTAACTTCGGAAAGGATCGTTGCGGAAACCCGCCACGTCAGGCAGGCAATGGTGGTCCGCAGGGTCGCAATGGACCTGGGTATGAGGGACCGCAGTCCCCGTCTCCGGCCTTGAATGGCTTCCAGCAGACCCTCAGCCAATCCGGCTCCGGTTCGAGCCCGACTCACCCTGCACTGTCCCCTGCGCCCGGGTCTACGGGCTCTCAGAACGGCCAGCATCACAGGCATCCACTACAGACCGTCTCTTCTCCATCTGGCATCCTGAATGTCGGTGCAAACAACCCCTTAACCATGTACCTGAATCAGATGTCCGCCCAACAGGCTCAGGAGCAGGAGAACCGGTTGAACGACCCCATGACATTGGCGGCTCTTCACTCCCAGCCCCAACCACCGCAACAGCAGTCGCTTTACAACGGCACCAGCACCGCCGAGCTTACCAACGGGAGCATCGAGGCTCCGTTGCATCAGCACAAGCCGTCGACCAACGGCTTTTTGAACGTCACCAATGGTTCCACAGGACCCGGTCACCATGCCACGGCTAGCACCAGCAGCCTGAGCGTGCCGCGGGCGCAGCACTCCCGGGCCGTGAGTCTGCCGTCGTTTTCTCAGGAACCTTTCGGGTCCGTCTCGAGCCAGCCCACTCGCTCCGGGGTTGCTCACCAGCCACAGAGCAGTTTTTCGAGCTTCACGTCCGCCCTGGGCGGACTCAGCCACGCCGGCTTCGGATTGGCCATCCAGAACGAGAGTTCGCTGCCTGGCTGGGCTGAGGAGGAGATTGGAGCGAAATGATTGCACCCCCGCCGTTGCGAGCATAAAACTCGCTGTTCAACCCAATGAACGTAGCCCTTCTCTCTTTTCTTCGATCTTTATCGCCTTGCTACTTGACTAATTCTTTCGATGTCCCCATTCTGATTCCTTTCTTTGTACTGGTTTCCTTTCACCTTACTGTGGGTTTTCTTTCCCTTAATTGTGCAAATTTCGTTTCTCCGCCACCCCCTTATTGTTTTTTAATACTCCCTTCCTTCCTATACCATCACTTGTATTGCTAGCTGGGTATGATCTTCTTCATCTTCTTCTGCATTTCTTTCTTGTCATTTCCCTACTTCGATTCTGTTTTTGGCCATTTACCGTTTCTGATCTCCAGTTGGCTACGACGGCGGGTGGGATCTCCGCATGATCCTGGATTGGGTCTGGCGGGGGTCTGTTTATGTGTCAAGCTGCTCATTTGCATATGTGATGCCATTCAACGGAACTAATTCCCGAGCATACAGCTCCCCTGCTGCATTCTGGTTACGACAAGGGTTTTATATAGCGGCGGAGGTAATTGATCCTGGAAGATAATAGTGGATCCGCCATCAAGGAACATAAGAAAGACGAGAGGAAGAGTGCTCAGAGCATAGGAAATGACAAACATCTGGTTACATATGTGTATTCTTGGCCCGGTATCTATCCTTTGTAGTTTCGTAACCTGGACCTTGGGGCGGCCGAATGGAGTAAAGAGTCAACACGCGGAGTCACGTGAGACTATACCCGCCCGGGCGCGCTAGGCCCGATGGAGAGGAACCATGGAACCAAAAGAAGCCGCTGCGATCACCATCACCTTCAGCACTGTCGGCTCCCTTCACCACCCTGCTTCCACTACACTCTTGACGCTGTCACTTCTCATCTACTGCTGCACCATGTCTTTGCCCCCCGAGCAAATCAATATCAAGCGGCGCCGGGAAGAGGAACCGGTCGAGACATTATGTAAGATTTACTCCCTTGATTCGTTGCATGGGCGGTCTCATCTAGTGAAGAGGCCTTTGCTGAAAACGATCGGAGCTGTCCCCTCCTCGCCTTGATCTCACCCCAAGTTTTCAACACTAATGCAACCTTCCAGACATCCAGTCGGAGCTGCATCAGACCAAGCGTCGATTCACAGACTTTGTTTTCCAAAGGGTCCAGATCAGTAGCCATGGTCGTGAAGACGGCTCGCCCAGCCCATCCTCCTTCCCAGCAGGGCAGAGAAAACTGCTTACTCCCCGGTCGGTGAGCAACACCGTCTTCCCGACCACCAGGAGCGTGACCGACCGTGCTGCGGGTGCAGGCGCAAGCGTCCCCTTGGTGAGAGCCACGTCTCCCGGAGCGGAGATCCGCGAAGAACGCCGCCTGGCGACCGCTCGGAGGGAGAACGACGAAAAGCTGAAAAGAGCCTTGCTTTCATCGCCTACGTCAGGCCCGGCTAGACCCCCATCTGCTGCTACGCCCTCTAGTGGAAATGACGTCCCCGGAAAGTTAGTATCCTCCACGTCTAGTGGAAGAGAAAGCCCGGCTTCGTCACCGGGACAGGCGCAGGCCCTACGCCGATTCCAGATCTCTCGATCGAATACGCCAATGAGTCCACTCCGTAGCACCGGAGGCGGTGTCCAGAAACGCAAAGGAGACGGTACGGTCGCGGTGCTAGTAGAGAAGTTGAGACGCACACCGCATGCCCGACAAGCGTCGATGGTCGCCGATGTTGCTGCTCGGGCA
Source organism: Aspergillus sclerotiicarbonarius CBS 121057 (assembly GCA_003184635.1). NCBI lineage: Eukaryota > Fungi > Ascomycota > Eurotiomycetes > Eurotiales > Aspergillaceae > Aspergillus > Aspergillus sclerotiicarbonarius. Next base: position 177,688 of record KZ826393.1, read on the forward strand.
GATGGCGAGGGAAATCTGAGCGTCGCCGGCGCTTTGTCCTCCGAGCAGAAAGCCGAGCGACCGCGGAAGCGGCCGGTGGTGAACCAGGCGGAGAGGAAGTGGAGAGAGGAGCGTAAGAGCGCGATCTCGGCTGCCAAACAGCATATCTCCCAGGTGCTGGAGAGGGAAGCCCAGGCGGCGCATCAGAGTAATTGGGAGGATGAGTCGGAACGATTGGCAAAGGAACTGGAGCAGGTGGCTCTGGAGCTAGATGGGGAAATGGAGGTGACAGCTACCGAAACGGACTTCACCCCGGCGTCAGGGTCACCGTTTTCAGGATCGTCTCGGCCCCGTTCGGTGATGCCCAAGCCTCCGTTGAGATACCAACCGCGCACGCCCAATAAACATCGCGCGGGAGGCTCGGGCGCAGAGGCGATGCAAGGGCCTGTAGAGAGCCGTGAAGAGACGACGGACCCTCGACGGGCAGGGTCTGGGGACGAGAGTGATGGGGAGTACGTCTACGATACGTACATACGGAAGCCGCTGCCAGACCCCGGGTTGCTTACGGACCCATTAGTCGGGTTGGAATTGGACCAGGAAGCTTGGTTCCGGCAGCATGGAATCGACGTGAATCGCCAAGATATTGGGGTTATCGTCATCACGCAGGAGGATGAGGAGTACTGGGAGAACTTTGCCGAGGAGGAGGACGATGAGGATCGATGGGATAGCGAGGATGCAGACTCGAACGGTAAGCAGTCGATCGCAATTTTGGCAGGCCTTGGGGGGCAGGACACGGCTAACTCACGGGCGTTCCCGGGCAGCTGAGAATAATCCCGCAAATGATTATCCAGACGAGGAGCTGTCGTGGGATGATGAAGAGGATGACCCAACGGCTATCTACAGCAAATACCGAACGCAGGCGCGGTCTGATGACGAGGAGTTCGACTTTGACGACTCGGCCAGTGAGGGCCGGCATCGCAGTGGATTTGGATTCCGGTCGCACGTGGAGTCCGACGACGAGAGCTGGTGATCGGAGGGATTACGGCCAAAGTGGCGAGCAGCAAGCAAGCAAGCAAGCAATCCAGCACGCAAGCAGGAAAAAAAAAAGCAAAGTGAGACAGAACAAGGCAGCGACTAACTCGGGTGGCTGCGTCTGCAGAACCAAAGCCTTGTTTGGGTAGAAGAATGACTGTCATGTATGGTACTTTGGGATCGTGATTATTGCTGGCAATATGGATGACGACTCGCTCATGAGGCTGGATGGCTTGTACGGAGTAGAGGACGGAGTAGTAGGGACCTGATTCACCGCAAGATCAGCAGCCGTCATGGCTCTGCAGTCTGCAGTCTGCAGAATCTGCAGGATGAGCTGGGCCGACGACAGGCCGGCCGTAAGTATCTAAGCCAAGTCAACCGGTGTCCTCGGCCGGTAAGGACCGTTTCAGAGTTGCAGTTGCAGCTGTGCATTCTTGCTTCCTTCCCTTCCTCCGGTGATCCTTCAGTCATCCCGGCGACGAGATTGAGGCCTGGCCCCCACGACTCTGGACACACAGACTCCGAAATAAGATTCTACCACCAGAGGGGATGCGGGGTATGAATCCTGCCACCCCAACCGTTATCATTCACCCGGTCATCTGATAATCAGTGGTGTCATTGTCTACGTCCATCCACCTGATGCCTTGGTCTATACACATCCATCCATCCATCCCTCCATCCATCCATGTTTGAATTAATATCCACCGGAAAGAGGTAGGCAGGTCACACCAATGGGATCGGAATCCTTCGATCAGCATCGCCTGCAGATTCCCACGCGCCTGCTGGTCGCCTACCCTACCTGTCATGTCTCGGATCCGTCGACGTGAGGGATCGTCAGCTGTTATACTTTTCCTCGGGTAGTGGATACATGAGAGGAGGTATAGATGTACATCGATAGGTCATACAATACATCTCCATATTACCAACCAAGCAGAAGTAAGCAGCAAGTAAGCAGTAAGCAAGCAATAAACAAATCAACAAAAGCAAAGAATGCAGAGAAGATTTTTACCATCTTCAGTATGCTGTGCGAGGTGTTTTATGTCTATCGCTTATGAATACTTGTAGCTGCTTAATATTTATACTCTATTACCCTATGCTTTCCTATAGTATAGTAGTATAGCCCATCACCCCAAACTAAATACATATATACATACATACATACCTAACTTCCTCCGTACAATACAACCCACCAAGAAACAAACAAATCCTAAGATATAAGATCACCCCTATAATACCACCAGCACTATTACTCCTCTTCCTCCAGAGCACAAAGCACAAAGCACAAAGACAAAGAAAGCTATGACCTAACCCCTCCCCCACGCTGACTGCCTGCCTGCCTGCCTGCCTAGACTAGACTAGGTAGGCTATTCTAATCCCAATCACCCATCTCATCCTAGTTTATAGTCTTCTTGGCTGGTGCTATAATGATGCCGCGACGAGGCTATATTATGCACTCGTTATTACTATATTAGGGTTTGGTTATAACTCTCTCGGGTTGAAGTATACGAGGGGAGAGGGGAGGGGAGGTCGTGTAGGTAACCATGTTTGTGCTATGCTGATTACCAATCTTTCCTATGGTTGTTGATAATCGGATTGTGTTTTTTGGGGGGGGGGGCTTGGACCTGTCCTGGCTTGTCCTGGCTTGATCT